>ML387800.1:0-159581 GCA_005239525.1 Nicotiana knightiana | reverse complement strand
GGGGGGGGGGGGGGGGTTAGCAATACCTTTTTAAAGTGAATAATTGAGTTTTGAACATTGATTCGTGGTCAGATTTGGATGAAAGTTATATGGTCGGACTCGTATTCGGATGAGTTGTCAAAATTTGTGACTTGGGTTAGGTTTTGGGAAGCGATCCAAGGGTTGACCTTTTAGTTGACTTTGAATATTTGATTAAATATTTGATCTTTATCTTTTGAGTTTGATTCCTATGGCATTATTTGATGATATTGAGTTGTTTTTAGCTAGATTTGAGCCGTTCGGAGGTCGATTTGTTCAGGAAGGCATTCTTAGAGTATTGATTTGTCTTGATTGAGGCAAGTGTCTTGCCTAGCATTGGTCGAGGGAAATTTTCCTACTAATTTATAGTGTTTGCTACTACAAGGGTGATGTATATATTTGATGACAAGCGTATATACATGTTCCATGAGTATTCGTGCATAAGATAGATTCTAGCTTACTCTATATCTTGTTTGGTTGTGCATTTTACTTGATTCTATGTATTATTCAATTAATCGACTATGTGAGCACAATAAACTATGCTAGGAAATGTTGAGGCTATTGGTACCTTATGTTGAACATGATGAGAAAATCTTGATAGTTATGTTAAGCTTGCTTCGGAGGTAGATACACAAATGCTACGAACACACATTTGTCCTTGTCCTTATGTTGTACCTTGATTAGGAAGTCTGCACTCTGTGACAAATATGTGAACCTCATATGACTAATAGAATCTTAGTTTCTATAATTGATTCTGTTGTAGTCATGTTTTATTTGATTAACCCACATACATATTATTTTTATCATGTCCATGTGCAATTTTTTCATGAGTTATGAAAATATATCTCTTGATGTTATTTTACTATCTTGCATTGTTATGATTCCGGCACATATGGACATGTTGGCTGGATTAATTGTGGTGTGGCACGAGGTCTTTGTCATGCGAGTATTATTGTTATTGTGGCGCGAGGTCTTTACTATACCAGTGTGATTAATATTGTGGCACGAGGTCTCTTTGCGAGTGTGATTGATATTGTGGCACTAGGTCTTTGCCGTGTAGGTGTGAATGATATTGTGGAACGAGGTTAGACTCTTATGGATATTGAGGCACGGGGTCTTTGACATGTAGGTTTGAATGATATTGTGGCACGAGGTTAGAGTTTTATGGATATTGGGGCACGAGGTCTTTGCCTTGCAAGTGTGATGGATATTGTGGCATGAGGTCTTTATCGTGAGAGTTTGATTGATATTAGGGCACGAGGTCTTTGCCATACTAGTGTGATTGATATTGTGGCACGTGGTCATTGTTGTGCGAGTGTTATTGATAATGTGGTCACAAGGTGTCATATGTTTGTATTACTATTTGATGACTTGATGTAAACAATTATGTATTATCTGGTTTATGCAAGTGAATTCTTTATGATTTGTCGTGCATTTTACATATTTTACGTTGCAGCTAACATGTTAATATATACCTCTATTATGATTTGATGATTTGGTTGTCAAGATGGATTGACAAATCTTGAGTTGATATCTCATATTGTTTTGAGTTATCGGTAGCGTATCAAATTGACGTGATAAAGAAACTGTCATCATGCATTGATATATTTGATTCTTGAAAGGTTCTATTGAACATGGCTAGTTGGTAAAGTTTGTTATTACCCTATCACAGTTGTGAAACTTTATTGTTGATATTCTTTATTTTGTAATTGTCTATCTAGAATATTTTCTCTATGTTATGTATGTTATTGAGCTACACAGGTTTTGTAAGGTATATTTTGACTTAAAACCATCTTTGCTGCTTCATTGAGGTTAATCAAGATACATACTGATTATGTAGGGTCGGTTTTACTCATATTACACTTTTTCACATTGCGTGCAAATTCTGGAGCTGAGTAGTTATGGAAGACGAAGCCTTACATTAGAGACGTACCAACATTTAGGATTCCAACTACCTTTTGGTTCGTGGTAGTTTAGGACTTTATTCATATTTACGT
Source organism: Nicotiana knightiana (assembly GCA_005239525.1). Classification (NCBI taxonomy): domain Eukaryota; kingdom Viridiplantae; phylum Streptophyta; class Magnoliopsida; order Solanales; family Solanaceae; genus Nicotiana; species Nicotiana knightiana. Next base: position 157,566 of record ML387800.1, on the reverse strand, counting down.
GAACTTCAAACAGATATTGTATTTATTCTTCACATCAATTGTAAATCCAAATTTTAGTGGCCCGTGACTTATACTACCAGTCCTCGGGATATTTGTATTGAATTCTTTTGTAGTTTTACTTTTAATATTGGTGATTTCTCATTGAAGTAGCAACTTATACTGTTTTGATTACCTAGCGGCTTGGGTTAGGTGCCATCAGGGTATATATTGATGGGATTTGGGATCATGACAAGTTGGTATCATAGTTTTAGGTTCATAGGTTCAACAGGTTATGAGAATGTGTGTAGTCTAGTCTTGCAGATAGATATGATGACGTTCATACCTATCTTCGAGAGGTTATAGGGCATCTAGGAAACATCTATTCTTTCTTTCCTTATCGAGCGACCTTGTTTCATCTTGAAGCTTGTATCTTCGATTTCTTCCTATTCACTAGTATGTGATTTTGCACACTCAGTATGATCTATGCAGGGACGACTTGCAATGTTGTTGATGGACTGGGGGGAGGGCTACCGATGCTTGATCATCATCTTGATGTATATCTTTCAGATGTTGATTTATGTAATGAAGCAAATTCTTGTATCTTGTTGACGAGTACGGACTCATGAGGATTGATTGCATAGTGGTTGTGATGGTAGTATGTCCATAGAGGGATATCAGTCATAGGCTAAGCAGGTGGGTTATCTCCTGTGTGAAGATTGAGGATATGTTATTCGTATGAGGCTTCTCTATAGCAGAATTCATATGTTACCATTTTAGAGGGCTTGAGAAAGTTTGTAAGACTGTGATAATGCATATGGCAGAGTCGTTGGAGTGTTTTATGACTGGCGTTACATGAGTTTATGAAGTATTCAGTTAACTAACAATGCAAGATTAGGGAAATTATAATGGAAGGGTACTATGAGCTACAAATGATGTTATATATGGCTAAAATCAGAAAGTCCAATTTTATGATCACTATAGTATTCCGTATCCCGTCTTCAGAGAGCTTGAGGCACAGTTCGAGGTTCGACACAAAAGAAGCATATCGAGGATCCCCCAAAATCGACCTCAGAGTGGTATAAATTAGAGACCATCATGGGAAAGAAGGAAATTCCCAAAGGGCACGTGGTTAAGGCGGACCAAGTCTGCAAGAATAGTAAAACTCCGTACCGTGACATTAAATGGTTGTACCAACTGTTTATCTTTGTAATAATTACTCATGTACTATGTTGGGATTGCCCCTCCTATATAAAGGGGACCCTTATCATTTTGTAACACACATGATATTCAATACAAGAACAGGAACATTATCTTCTCTCTAACTCAAACATTCTCTATAATTGTTCCATTGATTTATTGCCTTTCGTTTATTGTGTGGATTAATTGTTCTTCATTAATTGCTCATTATTCATCATAAAGAGGACATCTTTGAGGCCTTCAATATTGTTGTATCTTCATCGACCGCCCTCTGTCAAGCCCTCGACTCGACCTCGAGGTCCTATTTCGACCAAGCTCGAGATCCCGTCTCATAACCGCTCGGTTTGCACGATTCCGTTATTATTTGCTCTTATCTCATTTTTCTTAACTCTCACTTAGCGTCTATTTCTTAAACAAATAGTATTAAAATAGATCACATATTTTTAGAACCACTAAATCAAATATAATTGTAATTACCATTTTCACGGTAAACAGTTTGGCTCCCACCGTGGGGCTAAAAATAATAGTGATTGTTCTAGCGCTGGTTTTCCAAAAACACAAGTTATTCTTTACACTTTTTCTTGTACAAGAATCTTCAAATTTCATGTAAGAAAATGTCTAACTCATTGAATTCACATGAAAACAACGGTCTTGAGGATCATGGAGAGAACGTCGCAGCTGCTTCAGATGCCGGTGTACCACTACAAAACCCTGAAGGGGCACCAGTACAAATCCCTGTTGATGAAGGCTCATGCAACGCTCGACATGTCGATGTAAGCTCTCATACTGACAGAAGTGTGCGCGAAGGAGACCAACATGAAGCACACAGAACCCCTGCTAAAAAAGAAAGAGAAGTTAGCCTTCATGTCATCTTTGAGATGTTGCAAGCACAACAAGTGGCTATTGCTCAGCTACAAAGCCATCATAGAACTCCAAGCATAGCACCACCAGAAACGACTCCTCGAGTCGAACATGCACCAGAAAGGTCGAGAAATAACGGGTCAGCAACCGACCCCACTATTATGAAGATGCTCGAGGGCCTCACAAAGAGGATCGGATTAGGCGAAAGGAAGATAGAAGCTAACGACAAAAAGGTGGAGACCTATAACTCGAGGGTCGATAAGATCCCGGGCGCACCCCCGATTCTGAAGGGTGTGGATTCAAAAAAGTTCGTGCAAAAGCCATTCCCATCAAGTGCGACCCCGATGCCAATCCCAACGAAATTCAGAATCCCGATCTCCCGAAGTAAAACGGGACCTCGGACCCAAATGAGCACATTACTGCTTATACTTGTGCTGTGAAGGGGAACGACATAAAGTATGACGATATTGAATCCATATTTTTGAAAATATTTGGAGAAACACTATCTAAAGGGGCCATGATGTGGTGTCATAACCAGCCCCCGGACTCGATAGACTGGTTTGCCATGATGGCAGACTCTTTTGTGAAGGCCCATGCTGGTGCCATCAAGGTCGCTACGAGGAAGGCTGACGTCTTCAAAATCAAACAAAGAGAGAATGAGATATTAAGGGAGTTCGTATCCCGCTCTCAATTGGAATGTATGGAATTACCACCGGTCTCCAATGATTGGGCAGTACAAGCCTTCACTTAGGGCTTGAATGAACGAAGTTCGATAGCTTCAAAGAACTTGAAGCAAAACTTAATCAGGTATCTCGCCATAGTTTGGGCGGATGAACACAACAGGTATCAGTCAAAGATCAAAGTCGAGGATGACCAATTAGATGTCCCCTCGGGTTCGGTGTATCCCAGCAGGATCTTAGCAATGGAATCGAGGCTTCCAGAAAGAGAGCCGAGGACAAACAAAGAAAGGTATCAACCGTATATAGAGAACCAGAGAAATATCCCGAGACGTAACATACCTCGAAGTGACCAAAAGATGGATCAAGGCCAGAACCCTCGGGGACTCGTGAATAAAGCAGGGTTCTTCAGGTAGAGGCAGCCCGGCTATCTGATTACAACTTAAACATTGATGTTTTAGACATCATATCAGCCATAGGTAAAATCAAGGATACCAGATGGCCAAGACCCGTACTATAAGATCCTTCACAAAGGAACCCTATCTTGATATGTGAATATCACGGTACTCACGGTCATAGGACCGAGGATTGCAAACAGCTTCGAGAAGAGGTGGCTTGAATGATTAGCAAAGGGCACCTTCAAGAGTTCCTCAGCAACCGAGCTAAAAACCAATTTCGGGAAACAGAGGCGAACAGGAAAAATGAAATAGAGGAACCACGGCACATCATCCAAATGATTATTGGTGGAGTCGACGTCCCTCAGGGACCCATTTTCAAGCAAACAAAAGTATCCATCACCAAGGAAAAGCGAACTCGGAGCTACATACCTGAAGACGCTCTTTCATTCAGTGAAGAGGACATCGAGACCTTGTTCAACCTCATAATGACACACTGGTAATTTCTTTTCTTCTGAATAAATTTCAAATTAAACGTGTGCCCGTGTATCCAGGTAGCTCGGCCAACATTATTAGGTCGAGGGTGGTAGAGCAACTCGGATTGCTCGACCAAATCATGCATGCCTCTCGAGTCCTCAACGAATTCAATATGGCGAACGAGACAACGAAAGGGGAAATCATCTTCCAAGTCAATGTGGTCGGTACAATTCAAGATACCAAGTTTCATGTCATCGAAGTTGACATGAGATACAATGCATTGCTTGGAAGGCCATGGATTCACAGTATGAGGGAGTTGTCGTCGACCCTTCATCAAATGATGAAGTTTCCTACGAAGGATTGAGTAAGAATAATATACGGAGAGGAGCACGCATCAAAAGAAATGTTCATAGTGCACGATGCGGCACCAAAACCGACACCTTCTACATCGAAGGACCCAAAAAACAAGCAAACAGCCGAGTAGCAATAATAAACTACATCCTCGAATGAAATTATAAAGGATCGTGTCGCGTCCTAGGAACGAGTAACTGAAGCATATCGAGGCTTGAACGCCACCACAACTATGGTAAAATCCTCTCCTTATTTCCATCATATTTTACACTAACCCATGTGCAAGTGTTCGATTGAAAGGAATCGAAGCACACTCCAGCTCGAAAGCCTTAGGTTTTAAAGCATGCATTGCGCTTTTTTCTCCTCACGTCGGATTTTATCCCAAATGGGTTTTACCGATGAGGTTTTTAACGAGGCAACATCTATATGCTACCTAAGGAGAACTCAAAAAGTATTCAAGGCTTCTCTTCAATCAACCTCAAATACTGAGGGGCATCCCCCCGGGAGATCACCTTCTCGAAGAAACTAAAATGTGCCAAAGAAAGTCTCCACAGCAGAACAATGTATAGGACCAAACAGTCGAATGAACCATGTCCACATAGAATAATCGAACCCTCGATGGTGAAAAATGTATACTTGTACCAAGTAATCGAAGGAGAGCCTTTTATCATCAATACATTTCACGCATCCAAAAACTAAGTTTGATATTTTCACAAGAGATGGACCTAGGGCAAGAAATTTCCCGGATACTCAGGGATTGACACCGAAAACTCGAAGCCGTAAGACCTCAGGGCCGACAACTTGGAGCTCATAAGCCCTCCATGAGGCACAAATATAAGCCCTCCATGAGGAACCGATGTAAGCCCTCCATGAGGTAATATCACCGATGTAAGCCCTCCAAGAGGCAATATCACCGATGGAAGCCCTCCACGAAGAAATATCAACAACATAAGCCCTCCATGAGGTAATATAAACAACATAAGCCATTCAAGAGGCAATATAAATAACATAAGCCCACCATGAGGCAACATCAACAACATATGCCTTCCACGAGGCAATATCAATAATATAAGCCCTCCATGAGGAAATATCAACAACATAAGCCCTCCATGAGGCACTATCAACAATATAAGCCCTCTATGAGGCCCCGACGTAAGCCCTCTATGAGGCATAACCCTGCCTCGGGGAATGTCCTCGACAGTCGGTTCATCAAGCTATCTAACTTGAAGTCGTAAGACCTCAGGGATGGCAACTTCGAGCTCGTAAGCGCTCCATAAGGCACCAATGTAAGCCATCCATGAGGCAACACCAATAATATAATCCCTCCACGAGGCAAGATCAACAATATAAGCCCTCCATGAGGCACCGATGTAAGCCCTCCACTAGGCAATATCAACAACATAAGCCCTCCATGAGGGAATATCAACAACATAAGCCCTCCACGAGGCAATATCAACAACATAAGCTCTCCATGAGGCAATATCAACAACATAATCCCTCCACGAGGCAATATCATCAACATAAGCCCTCCATGAGGGAATATCAACAACATCCCTCCATGAGGAAATATAAAAAAGATAAGCCCTCCATGAGGCACCGGCGTAAGCCCTCTATGAGGCATAACCCCGACTCGGGGACTGTCCTCGATAGTCGGCTCATCAAGCTATCTAACTCGAAGATGTAAGACCTTAGTGCTGGCAACTTCAAGCTCGTAAGCCCTCCATGAGGCACCAATGTAAGCCATCCACGAGGCAACACCAACAATATAAGCCCTCCACAAGGCAATATAAAAAATATAAGCCCTCCATGAGGCACCAATGTAAGCCCTCCACGAGGTAATATCAACAACATAAGCCCTCCATGAGGCAATATCAACAACATAAGCCCTCCACGAGGTAATATCAACAACATAAGCCCTCCACAAGGCAATATCAACAACATAAGCCCTCCACGAGGTAATATCAACAACATAAGCCCTCCACAAGGCAATATCAACAACATAAGCCCTCCACGAGGTAATATCAACAACATAAGCCCTCCACAAGGCAATATCAACAACATAAGCCCTCCACGAGGTAATATCAACAACATAAGCCCTCCACAAGGCAATATCAACAACATAAGCCCTCCACGAGGTAATATCAACAACATAAGCCCTCCACAAGGCAATATCAACAACATAAGCCCTCCACGAGGTAATATCAACAACATAAGCCCTCCACAAGGCAATATCAACAACATAAGCCCTCCACGAGGTAATATCAACAACATAAGCCCTCCACAAGGCAATATCAACAACATAAGCCCTCCACGAGGTAATATCAACAACATAAGCCCTCCACAAGGCAATATCAACAACATAAGCCCTCCACGAGGTAATATCAACAACATAAGCCCTCCACAAGGCAATATCAACAACATAAGCCCTCCACGAGGTAATATCAACAACATAAGCCCTCCACAAGGCAATATCAACAACATAAGCCCTCCACGAGGTAATATCAACAACATAAGCCCTCCACAAGGCAATANCCCCCCCCCCCCCCCCCCCATGAGGCAATATCAAAAACCTAATCCCCCACGAGGCAATATCATCAACATAAGCCCTCCATGAGGGAATATCAACAACAGAAGCCCTCCATGAGGCAATATAAAATATATAAGCCCTGTATGAGGGACCGACGTAAGCCCTTCATGAGGCAGAACCCCGACTCGGGGACTGTCCTCGACAGTCGACTCATCAAGCTATCTAACTCAAAGATGTAAGACCTTAGTGCTGGAAACTTCAAGCTCGTAAGCCCTCCATGGGGCACCAATGTAAGCCATCCACAAGGCAACACCAATAATATAAGCCGTCCATGAGGCCATATCAACAATGTAAGCCCTCCATGAGGCACCAATGTAAGCCCTCCACGAGGCAATATCCACAACATAAGCCCTCCACGAGCCAATATCAACAATATAAGCCCTCCACAAGGCAATATAAATAACATAAGCCCCCAATGAGGCAATATCAAAAACATAATCCCTCCACGAGGCAATATCGTCAACATAAGCCCTCTATGAGGGAATATCAACAACATAAGCCATCTATGAGGCAATATAAAAAATATAAGCCCTCCATGAGGCACCGACGTAAGCCTTCCATGAGGCATAACCCCTACTCGGGGACTGTCCTTGACAATCGACTCATCAAGCTATGTAACTCGAAGCCGTAAGACCTCAGTGTTGGCAACTTCAAGCTCGTAAGCCCTCCATGAGGCACCAATGTAAGACATCCACAAGGTAATACCAATAATACAAGCCCTCCACGAGGCAATATCAATAATATAAGCCCTCGATGAGGCACCGGTGTAAGCCCTCCATGAGGCAATATCAAAACGGTAAGACGTCGAGCAAGGCATGAATCGTAAGACCTCCACGAGGAAATATCAAAACTGTAAGACCTTAAGCAAGGCATGTACAAACTGTAAGACCTTAAAAAGGCGTAATTCCGATATCAAAGTCAAGGCTATATATCGAACTTGTAAGACCCCTAAAAAGGCATACCCTCGATATGGACGCCAAGGCTATCTCACTCGGGGACTAAAAGGCTATGGCCAAATACAATGACCACCATCATAAGGCTCCGGCCAAACTAACGATGTCACACCTCCTTTTTCACTACCCCTCGGATTAATGGAGGGTAATAAGGGAGTTTTTCCACTTTAAGTGACATTATTCAGATTTGGGATTTATTTATTTATTTCAGAGTCGCTACCCGGATTTTTGACGATGCTCTGGGACACCGTGTTATTTAAAAATCCCAAACTGAGGAAATTTTGACTCTGTTTTAATTTGTCTGCGACCAGAAATCCGAGTAAGGAATTCTGTTAACCCGGGAGAAGGTGTTAGGCATTCCCGAGTTTCGTGGTTCTAGCACGGTCGCTTAACTATTAATATTTGGCCTAATTATATGATTATTTACTTGTTTTAAACCTATTGTGATTTTTAGCCTTTTTTCATTTTTTTGCCGCTTTTATGGATTTATCTTGAAACAAGTCACGATAGCGTTCACTTGTTTGTTTTTGGACACATTATAACTGCGCCACATGAAATGCACCCGCAATTACAACATGTGATTTTTATTAAAATTTGAAGTTGAAGACGGGAACATGAGTTGTCACACTCGAGTGTACATTACGTAGTCAAGACTATGATCATGATAGTTTTAAAATGCCTATTTGAGGCGATGTTTGATTATTCTTCAGGTTTTTCTATTTGAAATATCATTTTAGTCTTAAAATCAATTAGGACGTTTATGGATTTATCTTGGTCAAGTTACGATGGCGTACACTTGTTTTTTTTGAACACATGGCAATCACGTCACATGAGATGCACTCGTGGTTGCTATATACGTTTTATTAGTTGTTTGGAGTGAGGGTCGGTGGGCATGAGTTTCCACTCCCGAGTGTAGTTTATGGTAATTTGAGATAATAGTTGATTCTTTATCAAATTTCAATCTACAAGGCCTTATTTTATCTAGATGAGTTGTCTAAAGAAAGAGAGGAATTCATTAGCCTAAAAGGAAACAATTTTCGGGCTATGGCCATATTTTTCCCCAATTAATCACTTTAGGCCACCTTATGCTTGGCTATTTCTGGACAGAATTTTTGTTTTTTTTTACCAACGATGGCAAGTATGGGAATCAGGACGTCCCACATTCGTTCAGATGTGTACACTTAAGAAATTCAGATGTCCAATATGTTACTTATTAATTCTGATATGGATGGGCAAGATGAAATCACTCTAGTTCATCCAGATTTTTTTGATTTCTAACAAAGATCATACCACAGACGGTCTTTATTAATTTAGAAACAGTAATCCTTATCAATTCTAAACAAACTAATCTCATGCTTCCAAAGAATTAATGTTCGCATGTATGTATACATTGATTCTCGCAGATTTATGAGACCCAAGGTAAACTGAAGGTGATCTACTGATTCTATTTATGTTGAAACTCTACTGAATTTGAAATAAATATTTTTCCAATAAAAAAAAATCCAAACGGGGTGTTTATGCAGTTTTTACATACGTTCTTAATATCATTTGCAGAACAGAAAAATGTAAACTCGAAATTTAGGAACATGAATAAAAATTGAAATTAAGCGTATAGTCCAGTCTTTAAATTACATTACAATGAAAGCATAAGAAATACAGGGAGGGGGTTATAACTTGACTGCCACTATACACTTTCCAGAATGAAAGAAATTAAAAATAAAATTCTAACTAATTTGCTGGCTCGAAGCTCTCTTGAAGCCTTACGTTTGACTCTTCTCTTTGGAATCTGTAAAACATCCCATTTGTTTGATAGTTATGTAACTACCAGAACCAAACTGACCATGGAAAGGTCAATTTTAATTCTGTTAATGCTTGTGCTCAAACCATATTACCTGGAAGAACTATTTATGCACTTTCTCAGGGTGAATGTGATCATAAAAGGATCAATTCACCTCTCAACTTGTCATTTTTATACTTGGGACCTTTAGTCCGTATTAATTCCTTAACTTGGTCATTTAGGCATTTTTGTGAGAATAAATCTGATCATATTGAAGGATTCAGATCCTTTTCTCTAAGGGGGCCTTTTAATTACCCACTCCATATCTGTAAGGGTGATTTCTAGCACCCTAGACTACTGTTTATGCACTACCAAGGGGGTGAATTTGACTATTTAAAAGTCAGATTAATCTACCCTAGTGCTAATACTAACATAATTCTAAACTATATAGAAACTTGCTTATATAGGCATTTTTAGAGGATGAATCTGACCATTCAAAGGTTCAGATTCCTCAATCTAATGCCTTTCTTAATTACATATTTCCTACCCTTTAAAAGGGTAAACTAAAGCGAACCATACTAATGTTTGTGCACTACTAAGGGGTGAATTTGACTATTAAGAAGTCATATTCATCTACCCTAGTATCAATATCCTAAACCATCTAGAGACTTGCTTGTTGAATCTCTTTATTGACCAAAGAGACCCAATTGAAAGAATATTTTCTGCACACTTATAGAGAGAACCTGACAATAGAAGATGTCAGATTCAACATCCAAGTGCAGATTATTCCACTTATGGACTAACATAAAACTGATATCCCATGATACTCAATACATTTTTAACCAACTTAAAATCAAAACAGAACAATCTTAAGGATTTAGATATTACAACATATATTCAGATTCCTTAACATCTTATCAACTAAATATTACTTCAGATTCACAGACCAAGAACAAAAAAGAAGATTCAGCCTTGACATAATCTCACAAAAAAAATAACAAGAATCAAGAATTTGCATCAAACTAACAACAAATTCTGAGTGTAACGATTTCATTTATGTTCATTGTTGCATACCTCTTTTCGAAGAGAAAATAACAAAGATCCTGACCAAATAAAGGTCAGGCAGACAGTAAAACAGCTAAGAAGAGGCAGATTCAGCAGCAATGTAAGAAGCACAAACCAGAAACCCAGCAACAACCAGAAAACTAACCCCAGCTCCACAACCTAAACCAGAGGAATTTCTAGAAAAAAAAATCAGAAGCAAATCAAAGAAGACCACCAACTGAGAGGACCCACAGAAAACCTTCAAGAGTTCTTGAGAAAACAAATTTCTTTCTACTGATTTGTTTTTGACCTTTTGAATAAAGAACTATTCTGATTTTTGTTTTCCAGTATTTAGTAAAAAAAAAAGCAGTTGCAGAGTGAATTCTAAGAGTGTTCCCCCAAAAATAATCTCTGATCGTCCCTTAGTCTAAAGGGAAAGGGTCTATTTATAGAATATTTGGGAATGGGGTATCCTATGATATATTTTCATTTCAAGAGCTGAAATAGTACACAGGGCAGCTATCACTTATCCTTTTCTGACAGCTGCCCCTTTTCTGAACATTCCATCCCTAAAAAAGACCTTTTTACCCTTAAAATTTTGATTTCTTAACCTAAAATACCTAATATGCCCCTTGAAGTCTCTGAAATTACCATTAGGTAACCAGGGTTAGACTTGCTTGGGTTATTGTTTAACTATAGTTAACTAACACTAGTTAGGTCCCTTTGGGTGACAACTAGTTGTTCTTAACTAAGGTTGAGTTAATTAATTAAAGGTTAGTTGATTAAATGCCTAGAGTTGGCTTTCATACTACTTACTATGTTTAAGTCATTTAATCAACAGTTTAATTAAACTTAATGGAGGTTAGTCAACTCAGTTCTCTTAACTTAGGTTAAATGAATCTGTTTTAGTCCATTAACCTCAAACTAATTGTTTTAAACAGATTTTATTTTTAGTTAAATACTTAAGAAGCTACCTAAGTTAATTTCTAGATTGAAGAAGTTGGAATCATTTAAATGTGAGACTAAGTGAATCAATTATTCTGAAGCTTAGTTAACTCAAATGCACAATTGAACCTAACTAGTTGTCTTAGATCAATTAAAAGAAATAATTAAGTTGTTAGACCTAACTAATTAGGGTGCTTAATCCCTACTGATTTAAAACTGGTTTAAGAAGTTGATTAGGTGTTGGCTAATTATTAAGCCTTGGTTAAATGATTTGTTTTAGTTAATTAGTCCTAAACTAATTACCTTAGGCAGATCTTAGGACTTAATTAGTTGTTTAAGAGACTATTAGACTAGGTTAATCTATTATAAAAGCTATCATGGGGGAATTATTGTTAACTAAGTTAGTTTTGATAAGTCTAGGTTAAACCCTGACCAAACACTGTTTTAGAACTGAGTTTTTTTAGACTAATTGGTTGATTAGTTTTAGGTTAATTACTTTAGATTAATTAGGTTGAACTTCTTAGACTTAGTCAATTGTATTATTACTTAGTTCAAATGTACACGTAATTAATCGCACATAAGTGTCTCTTCATTACCTAATTAAACTATTACTTGATTGATTAAAATCGATTGAAACTAAAATTGAAACCAAAAGAATGTAAGTAAAAAAACAAGACAGAAAGTATAATTAGTATAGGCCTGCCTATTCAACAAACATAACTAACAATTCAATTAAAACAAACATCATGTTACTTAAACAGAAAGGTTCATGAACTCCTAAACCAGATTAGTAATCAATCCTTAAAGCGAGAAACTTAATAGTTGAGGAAAAATGGGGAAAGAAAGGGGGAAAATAGTCTGGGAGGAAATAATAATCTCCAACCAGTGAACAATTTAGACAATAAGGCACAAATCAGGTACACTTGCATATTTAGAACTAAACAGGCCAAGAAAAGAAGATATTCAACAAAAAACCAAACTCGGACCAACGATTTCAAGCTAATCGGCTAAAATAGCCTAATTCTGAAATGGTTATTATACCTTTGACACATGCATTTTAAAGATCTAAACTAAATCAAGAACAAACAAATGCTATATGAGAAAAGTACAACATAAACACATGTATCAAACAGTGAGGCATGCGATTTCATTTTTTTTCTAAAAATGAAGAAATGTCAGAAAAGAAAAGATAGGGGGGAAGGGATACCCACGGGGTGCTGACAGATTCCGGCAGGGTTTGGAAATGATCCAAACCCACATGAATCAACAACTCTCATCAAGAGCTGTTGACTCATGTAGCTTTGAACCATTGATTGTTCTGAATCGACTTGGTAATAGGAAACTAGGTTTTCTGCCTTTCTTAGATCTTTAATCAAAGGGACTCAGGTGGGTTTTTAGGGAAACTGATGGTGGGATGGGGTTAAGGGTGAGGAGAGGATCATATGATGAAAGTTTGGGGTGGTTCGGAGGTCGTCCTCCAGCGGTAGGCGATTTCCGGTGGACGGAACACGGTAGGAATCCTAGGAGGCTAGGGTTTCTTTAAAGAGAAGAGAGGGAGAGACAGACAAAGGGGAGGGGGAGGGGGTTAGACTTTCTAAGTGAATGGGGGGGGTAGGGTTTAGTTTGGAAATTTATATAGTTAGGGATTGGGTAGTTCTCAGCCGTTGGACCCGGAAAGATCAACAGCTGAGATTTAGCACCTCTTAAACGGTGTCGTTTTGGGTATTGGGTTTGGGCAGGCCGGGTAAGGTGTTTGGGCTGGAGTTTATTGTGTATAGAGAAGGGGTTTGGGCCAGGGTAGTTTTGGCGCAGGTCCGATTTTAATCCCCTTTATTTAACTAAACCAATTAAATTAATTAAATTCAAATCTAATTTAATCCAAGGAATGTAGTAATTAATTTAAACCTTATTTATTTACAGATTAATCAAGAATAACACGACCAATTCTATATTCCTAAAGAAATCCATGATTTATCGAATAAAAGATGATTAGTTTTTAATAATTAATTATTAAAACTACATTACGTAAAGTAAGCATCATTCCTCTATTATTTAGTTAACTATAACTTTATTATTCCTTGATAATAATGATGCACCTAATTTTTGCATGTTTAAATAATTTTAAAGGATGAATTATGAATATGCAATGCAAAATAAATTCACAATTAACACTAAAAGTCAACAAAAATCTGTGAAATTAATTTATTTTATCGAATTTTGTAGGAGTATGTGGTGGGTAAGAAATCATATGCTGACAAACGCAACTCGAAGACGTCCGACCATCGCCATAAAATCACAGATCTCCAATTACTTCGAAAAGAATCCGTTAAAGGTCGTACTGACCCAACGCATAAGAGCCCAATTCGCCAAACGCATTAAAGGTCGTATCGACCCAGTGCGTCAGAGCCCAAGTCGCCAGCCATATTAAAGATCATACCGACCCAATGCGTAAGAGCCTAAGCGCCAGCCTAATGAGCCTCAGGGCTGATTTAAAAAATCTAAGGGTCGATGAGTTTGAGTCAAAACCCGAGTCGAGGATTGAGCCCTAAACGGTTAACCATATTAGAGGTCGTACCGACCTAGTGCGTAAGATCCTAAGCGCCAGCCTAAAGAGTCTCGGGGCCGATTTAAGAAACCTAAGGGTCGATGAGTTCGAGTCGAAACCCGAATCGAAGACTCAGCCCTAAATGCTTAACTAAAGAGCCTAAGGGCCAAATGCGTCAGAGCCCACGGGCCAACCTAAAAAGCCTCAGGGCCATTTTATAACCCCAAGGGTTTTATTTTGAAGTCCAATTCATCGGGCTAATTATCGACGAACCCTCGGACCAGCTCCCACGGCGGCCTTCAAGTATCAGCATCAGCTCTAGAGGAAAGGAAAATCTTGGCGTCGATCACATCTGCCTTGGCCTGATTTATCTCTTCTTAGAGATCAAAGCCCCTAGCATGAATCTCCTCGAGGGTCTCCCTCCGAGATCTACATCGGGCATACTCATTGCTCCTCCTCTCTCTGTCAAAGACTCCCCATAGCTCAGCCCGAGCATCAACAACATCTTTTCAATAAATGGCCACTTTCTTATCAGCCTTTGATCAAACTTCTTCAGCTACAGCCCGGGCGTCCATGACCTCGGCCTTAATCTTCAATAAATCAGTCTCGAGCTTGGCAATCCTGCTCGTCTGAATCGAGCTACTTTCTCGAGCATTGTGAAGTTGTACCTTGAGGGTAGAATCCATGGCCAAAGCATTCCTTTGGGCCGCAGCAGAACTCCTATATGCGCCTTCAATGCATTGCATTCGGAATTGACTTGTGCGACTTCGCCCCAAAGGCATTCCAACATTTCCGTTTTTCTCTGCAGCTGAAGCACCAAAACATTATTTCTCAAAGACGGGAAAGGAAGCATGTATGCCCTCAAAATAAGGATTACCTGATGCTCGAGATTGCATTCGTAGTTTCGACTTCAATGTATCTCTGATCGAAGATATTTCAACTCTTTTGTTTTCTTATTGCAAAGAATCCTGAGAGATTTTTCCTTGCCCGAAGCTTCCCGCAACTTGGTCTCACAACGGAGCAGCTCGAACTTGAGCTTGTCAAAGGCCTATGAAATAGAAGCTTCAGTTTAAAAAATTAAAATACAAAGCTTAGAAGCCGACAAAGTCAACCAAAACTCACCACGGAATAGAGCCGCTGAGCTTCCTCAAAAGTTGAGCGTGCATCTATTGGCCTGGTCCTATCGGCCCCAGTTGAACCGCTTTCAATAGGGATATGATCGCTCGAGACCCCACTTGATTTATGCGGTCATTGGCCCCGAGTGCCCCTCGAAGGGGGAAGCAGACTGTGGTGAAAGATTATTGCTCCTTCCCTCTCGTGGACTGAGCCCTAAACGCTTAACCATATTAGAGGTCGTACCGAACCAGTGCATAAGAGCCCAAGTCGCCAGCCATATTAAAGGGCGTACCAACCCAATGCGTAAGAACCTAAGCGCTAGCCTAAAAAGCCTCAGGGCAGATTTAAAAAAACCTAAAGGTCGATGAGTTCGAGTCGAAACCCGACTCGAAGACTGATCCCTAAACGGTTAACTAAAGCGACTAAGGGCCAAATGCGTAAGAGCCCACGGGCCAGCCTAAAAAGCCCCAGAGCCATTTTATAACCCAAAGGTTTTCATTTTGAAGTCTAATTCATCGGGCTAATTATCGATAAGCAAATCATAAATACCAAAGAATTTTTTATATATATGTATTACAAATATACATTTACAATGCTCCCACGGGAGTTTTATACAACGGGCAAGAAAGTAAATCAAGTCCACTCTCGGGACCAGCTCCTTCGACGGCCCCTCAGACCAGCTCCCATGGTGGCCTTCAAGTATCAACATCAGCTCCAGAGGAAAGGAAAAACTTGGCGTCGATCTCATCCGCCTTGGCCTGCTTTATCTCTTCCGAGAGATCAAAGCCCTTAGTATGAATCTCCTCGAGGGTCTCCCTCCGAGATCTGCACCGGGCATACTCATTTCTCCTCCTCTCTCTGTAAAAGGCTCCCCTCAGCTCAGCCCGAGCATCAACAACATCTTTTAAATAAACGGCCACTTTCTTATCGGCTTTTGCTCGAACTTCTTCAGCTTCAGCCCGGGCGTCCACGACCTCGACCTTCATCTTCAAAAGATCATTCTCGAGCATGGTAATCCTGCTCGTTTAAATCGAGCTAATTTCTTGAGCATTGTGAAGCTGTACCTCGAGGGCAGAAGCCTTGGCCAAAGCATTCCTTCTGTCCGCAACAGAACTCTTATATGCGCCTTCAATGCATTGCAATCGAAATTGACTTGTCCGACTTTGCCCTGAAGGTGTTCATACGCTTCCATTTTTCTCTGTAGCTGAAGCACCGAAACATTAGATCTCAAAGACGGGAAAGGAATTATGTGCTCCCTCAAACTAAGGATTACCTGATGCTCGAGATTGCATTCGTAGTTTCGACTTCGATGCATCTCCAATCGAAGATATATCAACTCTTTTGTTTTCTTATTGCAAAGAAGCCTGAGAGATTTCTCCTTGCCTGAAGCTTCCCGCAACTTGGTCTCACAACGGAGCAGCTTGAACTTGAGCTTGTCAAAAGCCTATTAAATAGAGGCTTCAGTTTAAAAAATGAAAAGACAAAGCTGAGAAGCCGACAAAGTCAACCAAAACTCACCATGGAACAGAGCCGCCGAGCTTCCTCAAAATTTGAGCGTGCGTCTATTGGCCTGGTCCCATCGGCCCCAGTTGAACCGCTCTCAATAAGGATATGATCACTCGAGCCCCAACTTGATTTAGGTGGCCATTGGCCCCGAGCACCCCTCGAAGTGCCTTCGAGGAGGGAAGCAGTCGGTGGTGAAAGATTCTTGCTCCTTCCCTCTCGTGGAACCTTTCCCTAGAGGTTAGATGTCTCAGGCCCAGAAGGATCAGCAACCTCGGGAGAGCTGATATCAACAAAATAAACAACACATATAAATTCCTCTTGAGCGGCGACATCTCCTTTATGTCTCCGGGCAGGCCCCGCCTCATTGAGAATGTCCTCATCCATCGAGGACATTTTTCTCTTATTATCCTCCCTCGGCTACGAAGTCGACAGTCCTTCCCCTCCTCGAGGGGGCATAGTCTCATCTCCAAGAATCCACCAACACCTGCGGTGGCGGAGTTAATACACATAAAAGAAAGCATTCCTCAAAAGGAAATACCATGGCTCACACCGTGGTCCTTTGCTTCCTATCTGCCCTTCGATAGATCTCGCCACTTACGTTTATCGTAGGTCGAGGAAGCTACCAGCCTCCGAGTCCAGTCCGAAAGATCGAGGATCTCTTCCGACATCCACGGGACGGTTGAGAAAGAAAAAAAGAAACATTCTTATAAATCATAAGGAGCAACGGGCACTAAGGTGCGACGTAGTACTTACATTTGAAGTTCCATTTTTCGGGGAATGGCAGGAGCTCCGCAGGAATGATATCGACAATCCTAACTCGGACAAATCGACTCATCCATCCTCGGTTTTGGTCCTTCTTCATTGGCAATAAAAGGATTGGTGGATGGGCGTCGTAACGCAGTCAGACCTCGACAATGCAGAGGCTCATATAATATCATAATGTGGCTAAGGGTAAATTCGAGCTCAGCCTTTTCAGTAAAGTACCTCATCGTCAACACTATCCGCCAGAAGGACGGATGAATTTGAGCCTGAGTGACTCGATACCTTTTGCAGAATTCGAGCACAAGGTTGTCGAGGGGGCCCAATGTAAATGGGTATGTATACACATACAGGAATCCCTCTACATGGGCCATAATATCCTCTTCTCGGGAAGGTATCTGCAGCATCACATTTTCTCCCCATCCACAATCTCTCCTCACGTCCTCGAGGTGATTCTCCTCTATTGATCGAATAAACCTCGACGCATATTCTCGATGGCCCAGAGCATCGAAGGGTTTCTCTAGTGAAAAGTCTTTCTTCAAAGAAAAACAACTCGAGGTTAACTCGTCGTACGCTGGCAGTGTACCACCGACCGGGAAAAAAGCAGAGGTAGAGTTTCCCTCTTCTTAGTGAGCGGATTTGGGCACGACAGCTATAAGTATTTTAATAAACATAAAGAGGAAGAAAGCTTAAACAATTTCACAAGATGAGAAAAGGAAGAGAACGTTAAAGAGAAAATTGGTTTTGCAAAGTTGCAACACCTAAACTGAAGAAGAAGCAAGTGTGTGTATATATAGAACAAGAGGCATCTAGTCACCCACTTTGAGGGCTAATTAATTCTAACAAGGTCATTATAGATTTTGGGGAAGTGTACAAGCGGGGCCACCTCAGTCACTTCAGGTCATGTCATATAAATGACGATGTCATGCAGCGTTCGAGGGATTGAAACTCCCATGTCAACCTAGCCTCGAGAAGGTATCCGATCCCGAGGATATCTGTCACTACAAGAACGGGCCCCGAAAAGCTCAATTCATAGTTCGAAGGTCGACTTTCGCATAAGCATTGCAACGCAAAGTTTGAAAGATATGAGACGGAGAGATCTTTTTTCATTCCAAAAAATGTATTTACAAGAGTATTTTACAGAGATCCTCGGAGGATCCCATGTACAAAAAAGGGGAAAAAAGAAAAATAGTAGGTAAATCTACTCTTCGCCTTCACTACTGCCCGAGCCGCTTCCAGAGACCTCATCCGAAGTAGTTGGAATTCGTGATTCTTCCTCCAAGACCCTAGCGTCTTCAATCGTGGCAGTGAGATCGACATCTTTAGCGATCGATTCCTCGAAGGCTTGCCTCCTTGCTTGCAAGTGAGCATGAGCAACTGCCCGAGCCAATTTTAGCTTGGCCTTCTCGAATATCTCCCTAACCCGATCATTTGCGGTGGCAACATCCCTTTTGTACGAAAAAACATATTCATCGGCCTCAGACTTGGCCGTAGATAATGCAGCAGCCTCCTCCTGAGCACTTCGAAGAAGGTCTTAAATCAAGGATAGCTTCTCTCGAGCATGTCCCTCTCCGAAGCCACGGCAACATTCAACCGCGCCAGCTCAAGGATTTCAGCGTCCTTGGCCACGACATCCTCTCGAAGCTACCCTACTAGGGCATCCTTTCACCTAGTATGAAAGATGTAGAATATAAGCTAATCAACACCATGTATGGAAATAAAGGATATGATTACGGGTAATATATTACCTGCTTGATGAAGTCGGCCCTCTCTTGGAGCGCCCTCTCCGAGCCTGCTCGGAGGTTGATCAACTCCTCCTCTTTTCGAGCGCATAGAGCGTCCAGCTCAATTGACTCCAATGTAAGCTTCTCAAGCTCCTCTCCACAATGAGTCAGCTCATCTTGCAGCTTGGAGAAGGCTTGATCATACAACTTCTTGACCTACATCACAAAGGAAGAAAGTCAGAAAGACAAGAGTAGAAATTCTAAGCATGAATGTTATATCAAGAAGGTCACATGCTTTTGAAGCCTCTCGGCCTCCTCGAGAGCAACGGGGGAATTGATATCGGTCTCCTCCTCAACACCTTCAAATTAATCTCTGAAAGTATCATCCTCTCCCCAAGAGGTCCCCAAACTGGGGGCATTCCTGTCCCGGGCGTCTCGTATCTCCCTTGGAGAGAAGGACGGGCCCGATTGAAACCACCCTACAGTATCAACTTCCTTAAGGGCTTCCTCTCGATCCCAAAAATCTTTGGAAGCGAGCCTTTCGACCTCGCCAACACAGAGTGTGCCATGTAGAACGAGCGGCTCGGGGACTGCACTCAAACCCTCCTCGAGGGTCTCCTCAGCACAAGGCGAGTCCGCATCGGCCGGCTCCGATTCAGCAGACGTCCGTCCAGAAATTCTCGAAGCATCAATGCTTTGTTTTGCCCTTTGGATCATCTCCTTCCTCGGTACGCAGGCTCTCAGCGGCTATCGAGGATAGGACCAAAGCATCGGTCTTGGGATTCCGAGCCTTCGCTTTCTTGGATTTCAGAGACACCGTCGATGTCTCCCTCTTCTTTTTCTTATCCATGACAGCCTTCGAAGCCTCTTCCTCATCAGGAGGAGGTGGTCTCATCGACACGCCTTCCCCAAGGCCTGCACAGGGATGGTGTCTGAGGTTCTGACTCTAACAAATTTGCTCATCCATCCCCGGTCTTTATCCCCGTCGATGCAGGCGAAGAACCCCTTGGCAGATAGATGATTCAGTTTAATAATACCCCCTCGAAAGAGATGAGGGCTATAGAATCTGATCAAGTGATCAAGGGTGAAAATCATTCCCTCAACCATGTTGGAAATATATCGAAGCATATATACAGTCCTCCAGAAAGAAGGATAAATATGACCGAGCGTCACTCGGTATTGACGACAGAAGTAAAAAATCACCGGGTCTATCGGTGGAGAAGAAGAATCCACGAGGAGTAGAGTGAAGGGGTACGTGTATACGATGAGAAAGCCAGTTTTCTGTGTGACTATGCTTTCTTCAGCTGTGGGGATTTTGTACTTGCACCGCCTCCCCCCAACGACAATCTAGTTTTACCCTCTCTATATCGGTTACTACACTTATATACCGAGACATGGGTTCGCATCGTCCCGGCGTAGAAGGGGTTTTTCCATGGTAATATCGGAGATTGTGTCGAAGGGAACAGGGAGGCACTGTTCGATGCTAGGGGGAGTTTTTGATTTTCCCTTAGACGAGCTTGATGAAGAAGTGGCTCCCTCTTTTTGAGGTACCGTTTTGGAAGTTTTTGCCGTAATTGCACCTAAGTATTAAAGAAAGAAGATGAAGAAGCAAGTGCAGGAAGAGGGTGAAAGTAGAAAATAGTTAGTAAAATTTTGAAGATTTGAAGATGTTGTAAAATTGTGAAAAGGAAAATGATTGATGTATATAAATAAGCCATTTGGGCACATTTGGGAAGCGGAAAGGTCGAACCAATAGCAGTTCGTGGTCATCTTGAGAATCATGCTGACAGCAACCTCTGTGCAGCCTTTCTGTCGTGTCATTTAATGTTCTGATGAGGCTGCCGTCATAATAAGGATATTGAAGAGACAATAATTTAAGACCGTTTCTTATTACTTCATTCTAAGAAATGCCGGGACTATCTGTATACGGCTAAAATCAGAGAGTCTGATTTTATTATCACTATAGTATTCTGTAGCCCGTCTTTAGAGGGATGGAGGCAGAGTTTAAGGTTCGACATAGAGGAAGCATATATCGGATCCCCACACTCGACCTCGGAGTGGTATAAATCGGAGACCATCATGGAAAAGAGGGAAATTCCCAAAGGCACGTGGTTAAGGCTGACCAAGTCTGCAAGAAAAGTACAAGTCCGTACCGTGACATTAAATGGTTGTACCAACTATTTATCTAATAATTACACATATACTATATTGGGATTCCCCCTCCTATATAAAGGGGACCCTTGTCATTTTGTACACACATGATATTTATTACAAGAACAGGAACATTCTCTGCTCTCTAACTCAAATATTCTCTACAATTGTTCCATTGATTTATTGCCTTTCGTTTACTGTGTTCATTAATTGTTCTTCATTTATTGCTCATTATTGATCATAAATAGGCCATCTTCGAGGCCTTCAATATTATTGTATCTTCATCGACCACCCTCTGTCAAGCCCTCGACTCGACCTCGAGGTCCTATTTTGACCAAGCTCGAGACCCCGTCTCATAACCGTTTGGTTTGCACGATTTCGTTATTCTTTGCTCTTATCTCATTTCTCACAACTCTCACTTAGTGTCTATTGCCTAAGCAAATAGTATTAAAATATATCACATATTTTTAGAACCACCAAATCAAATCTAATTGTAATTACCATTTTCACGGTAAACATATGTGTTTATAGATTTGATCCAAATGGGGGATTCTTCTATTGACGATCAGATTGCATGGTCGTGCATTATATCAGTTCTTCGACTAGGATGTGCTTGTGGATTACAATGATTTGAGAAGAATTTCATCGAGGATGATTTTGAACAAGGGGTCGGTTGGATTCATGATGTACTACACTTGATGGGTTTATAGAGGTCTTGGGATGATTCAGGTTTGATTCTCATTGCAGATGTAGTGTGCAAGAAATATGAATCGCTTGGTTGCTTCTTTTGGATAGTCATGTGCTGGTGGAGCATGGGTTGTGTGGTGCTGTATTGGCTCCACATTGGGGAATAGAGAAAGGTGAATGACTTTCAAGAAAGTTCTAATGGGCTGAAGAGTCATATATGGTATTTAAGGATGTTCATATTTGTGTATGGATAGGACTTGGGCCTTGCATTGGATGTGCCGATACTTATGGTATTTCTATATCATTATTGTTTCTATATTGCATTATTAGAAAGAATAAGGAAATAGCTTAACAACATGCATTTTCATGTTGAGGTACTCTTGGCCTTGAAGTTTCTCTATGACTCTGCGCTTTCTTTAGAATCTGTATAATTTACATGTGTTTGTATTGCATATTCAATGAGGAAAACTTCTTACTTTTAAGAGTCTTTTGTCATATTTAGCTTCGGGTTCTTGTACTGAACCTTCTATAGGAACTAGTCTTTGCCTAGAATTTTCCTTAACAAGTACCTTTCTACTAAATCCTTTATGTTTGAGCTACTGTTTTCCATGATCTATGTCTACATGAATCTTCTGTGTCTAATATTGTCTTAATGTTTAGCTAAACACATTGCTATGTTGTTGGAGAACATTAATGTTGTGCTTCGGCTTGTTAAATTCTGCATTCTTTAGTATTGCCTAAGACTTCTAATTGAATCTCAATATATTTAGCTCTTTCTGTTATGCATGTTCAATTGTCATAAGCAATAAAGTCTTTGTCCTATTAAAATTAAATTGATATGCTTTCCGTACCTACCATGATGTCTTTTGGATTTTAAATCTTTGTGTTATACTCAGTATGTTAGGTTGCTTGTCAGCAGTTGTAGACCATTCTCACTAGTATATTTGTTGTACTCTTATGTTCGAAACTTGCATATGAAGATTGCTATTCCCTTGACTATAACTCTATCAGACTTCTATGATTAAAGTTCCTACGTCTAAAGTCCCTTTTGACTACTTATAGATCATGCCTTACTCTAAACTTGATTACGGGAAAATATGGCATGTGTGTGTTTTCACTCTGTTAACTAAATAGGCATTCCTCTTAATTCCTCTTAATGTGTTGCTATGTTCAACATGCTACACTCTTTCCTTTGTTGAATAATTGCTCAATCATGAACTTATGTTGTTACTTTTCTGTGTCAAACTTGCCATGTGGAAACTGAGTGCTGTTAGTTCTCCTAGTTGTCTTGTTCCCTTAGCTTCTAAATGCAGGTGCCAATATGCTTTTTGTAATCTCGTCCCTATGAGGTATTACTATTAATAGACTTCAAAGTTGTTAGTTTGTTGCTATGTATGGTTTGTTAACTTATGTAGTTGAGTGGTTAATCTGCAATTGCTCGGTAAATGGGTCCTCCGTCTGGGCCTAGTATGAATGCATGTGTGGCCCCGACTGTGCAATGGATATACTCTCCCATTTGAGTTGTGTTTGGATATATGTCTGCTATTCATGTGAAAAGTGAGCATGTTGAAGGCCTAGGCGGTACTGGGTTATCATCCTCTAGGCCTGCTCTATTTACTAGGCTTGCAGTCTTTCAATGTGTAATATTTGCAATTGTATTCAATATTTTAGGCTTGTAATAATCTGTAAACAAGAACGGGTAAATCCTATTTTTGCATGAAAGGGTATAAAACATGCCTATAGACTCTAAATGCTTTATTTGCTATCTTGTTTGCCATGTTCTATTCATATGAACTATTTTGCATATAGAAAGCATGCTTTTAGGCCATCAACCTCGTATATTCACCTAGAGAACTTGATTTAGGACCTTAACTTATTCTAGTATTAACCATATCAACAAGACACACAATATGTTTAGAAAATATGCATATAGGTTTCAAATTGAATTTGTTTTGTTCTTGTTTAGCTTGTTTTAATTCTACGTATAAAACTCGCGCCTTCCAATTACTTTATGCCTAAAATTTTCTATGTTTGACCATATAGAATTCATGCCTATCAGATTCCATGTTGCATGTTTGAAACTGTTTATGCTGACGTCCTCTTTAATCGTGTTGCCCGCTTAGAAATCATGACTATAGGATTAGATTCAATAAGAATCAACATTACTAGGTTTTAAACCGTCTAAGTTTAATCATCTAGAAATCATGCCTATAAGTCTTGCGCCATTCAACATTCCTCCATATCAACTCAGCTTACCTAAAGTCGTTCACTTAGTAATTAGAACATTGTTAGCATGAGCCTATAACTTTTGTGTGCATATATGTATATGTGAAGAGGCCAATTTGAGCCTTTAGTTGATACCTATGTGCAGTCCTATGTGTTTTTAATTGCGCGCTTAGTTTTACCATTTGAGCATCCTAAGTAAACTGTAGAAAAATCAAAGTAGCAGGTCCAAAGGCTCCTGGACCATAGGCATGGGACGGCTAAAGCATGCATAGGACACAATTTAGAATTGAACTAGAACACATTTAGGTAAACAACTTTAAGATAGTAATTGGGTAGCATGAGTTGATAGTTTGTGCCTGCTGAATAATATGAGCAACTAGTATCTTTAAGGGGGTTGCGAAGTATTATTTATGTTGCACGAGGTAATTCTTTAGTCTAAAAAACATAGGATCCCTCCCCCATGTATGTTTACTACTTGTACCCATGTTTATTGGAACTTAGGTCAAACTAGGTTGTACATTGTAATCTTTAAAAGATTGTACCAATTACTTATTAATGTACTTCCTTCATATGTGCAATCCCTTTTAAGTTTGTTCCACATTGTAGTTAGATATTTAGACTCCCTATCTTTCTTTAACTTGTATGATAACATAGGATAATTATAATCTAATAATCCCATATAGCGTAATATTCGATCGGGAACCACAATTGTTGGCCTAGAAGAGTGCCTATCCCCTCCTCTTCGAGGTAATTTGATCCCTTACCAATATTTGATAACACGGACCAGTTAAACAGAGTTATTTGCAAATAGGTTCCCTAACACACCATAAAATCGTTAGGTGACAACATCTTATCTTTTAATACCCATTTAAAAGAGTAGTCACACGTCGATACCCTCTTTCGCGAGAAAAGGGGGCACAACATATATGTATTGTATATGTACATAAATGCTACATCTCGCATTTTCATACGTTAAAATTTCGTCTTCAGTTAATTGACATAATGAAGTTATATTGAGGTTAATGTAATTACACTATTTATAACAAGCGATAAATAAGTTTAATGAAGAATAAAGGGTACACAAATTAAAGAAAACGAGTTTCGTTGAAGATGACCAATTTAGGAATAAAATACAAGTCGAGCTATAAAACCCGATAATTATAGACTAGTACCATGTAAGGTACCATATGACCACGGTAGTATGATGTATAAAGTATATTCAAAATAAATAGAATTTTAATTAATTTGAGATAATTTTAAATTATGTGGGTAATTGATTAATTAACGAGTAACGGGACATTACCTAATTAACTAATAAGTGGATAAAAATTAACAATTATCCTCCAAAAGAAACGTGGCAGCTAGCTACATTATAAGCAAATGACTAAGGGTCATATGTCTCTAGGTGTCAAACTAAGACTTAGCCACTTTTACAAAAAACTTTTGACAAGGCTTCCTTTCCATGCCTTGAATATTAAAGACCAAAAATCAAAACATTAGGAATTCCTACAATTAGGACTTAGGATTGAATCATAGTTAAGAGATTCTCCAAAAGCATAACGTGCAATTCATGTCAAAATCTTCAATATAGTTATGATCTAAATACGTCGTTCACTATGAAAGTTTTGCAATTAAATTCTCCTACAAGGTTCCATTGATAATTTTAATAATTGTAGCAACGTAAAATTTTGCGGGTCTAAAAGAGTATGGTGAAACCTTTTCCAAGAACATTATATGGATTTTTCCCTACTCCAGATTTGTTAAAGCCATCCCTTCTTTATTATTGGCATGATCCAAATTATACAGAAGAAACGAGCAAACGCACAGTTTCCAAAATTACTCTATTAATAGAAATACTAGGGGTGTCTATATTCTTGATTCCCCATGTGAATTATTATTATCTTCTGTTCATGGGTCTCAAAATTATACATAGTTGAAAAAGTTTATCTGGAAAGAATATGAGATTATTACATATTTTTCATGCATTTCACACATTTATATATGTGCATTGACCCATGACCAGATGGAGTTATATACGTGTATATATGTAAATATATGTATATGGGATATGGAAAAAAGTTACGGCATTATCTACGCACCACCACCTGATCAGCCGGTATACATTGATAATTTTCCCATAGTGGCCGAGATGATATGATGGGATGCCCTCAGTGGCTTGATGATGTTATGTATACCTATACTCATGCATGCACAACATTTATATACACGTGCATAACAATATGAATGTTTCAGAGTTTACAAGGTTATTCAGATTTACAAATAGATTTATTTAGTCCATGTTTGAACTATGTCTCTCACGTAAATATTTTCATGCCTTACATGCTCCGTACATTTTTCGTACTGATGCCCTATTTCACGGGGCCTGCGTTTCATGTCAGCAGGTGCAGGTAGCCAAGCTGACGGTCCCCCTTCTTAGGATCCTTGATCACTGAGAGTTGTGTGCTCCACTTTCTCCGGAGCTGTTTTTGATTTTGGTACAATATGTTTGTGTATATATGGGTATGGCGTGGCTCAGTCCCGTCTTTGAACAGTTATGTTCTATTAGAGGGTTGTAGACACTATATCTAGTTGGATAGTATATGGTGTTGCCAGCTTCCAGTTTTGAGGTACATAGTTGTTTATAGCAGCCTTGTCGGCTCACCCTACGTATGTTGCACGTATATGTACGTATGCCCTTTTGGGCAGGTTTCCTTCATGTATATTATTTTCATAATTCAGCAGATGTTATTCAGGTTTATATCTTAGACGCATGATTAGGGGTGTTTGACAGGTAGGACTCAGGCATCTGTCGCGGCCCATCGGTTTGGGTCGTGAAAAAAGTGGTATCAGAGCAGTTCTGTCCTAGGGTTGTCTATAGACCGTGTTTAGTAGAGTCTTGTTTATGGGTGTGTCATGCACCACACTTGTAGACAGGAGGCTATATGACATATAGGATGTTATCCTCTCTTTTTATCTTACATCGTGCGATAAGGAATTCATGTTCCTAACAATATGTTAGAATTTCAGTGATGCCTCCAAAGACTACAGCTACCCAGAAAGGAAAGTCTGTGGCTGGCGAGACTACTAGTCGAGATCCACGAGTTACCAGGGATCGGGGAGAGCGTCATAGTGAGATTCCATCTCAGACATCACATGCCCCGCCCTTTCCAGAAGAGCTCCGAGGGGAACAATCCCAAAAGTGCCCGCCCCTGTACGTCCAGCTCCTCATCCAGATGCACCATGTCAGGACATGAGAGATGTTATTCAGCTATTAACCTGATTAGTAGCCACACATGCTCGACATCAAGAAGTAGGTATTGGTCATGCAGATAGGTCCGTCAGTGCGAGAGTTCATGAATTCATTAATTTAGTCCCTCCGATATTTACTAGAGCAGATCCGAACGAGCACCCTCAGGTATTTACTGATAGAGTGCAGAGGACGTTAAGGGTAACGAAGGACACTGCAACTCAGTCAGCTGAGCTAGCTTCCTATAGACTCCGAGATGTTGTAGATAATTGGTACGAGTCTTGGGAATTGTCCAGAGGTGAGGATGCCCCTCCAGCAGTATGGCAGGAGTTTACAGAAGCTTTTCTTCATCATTATTTTCCACCAGAGCTTAGACGGGCCAGAGTTGATAGGTTCTTGACCCTTCGGTGGGGTAACATCACTGTTCGGGAGTACAGTCTTCAGTTTGATTGATTGGATAGGTATGTTCCCAATATTATATCTAAAATGGAGGATCGGGTTCATCGGTTCGTGATGGGATTAGAGCCTCACTTGCTTAACGGTTATATGTCGGTCTCACTTCAGCAGATATGAATATTTCTCGTATTCAGGCATACCCTCAGGGTGTAGAGGAGCGTAAGCAGAAATAGAGGGCCGATATGAGCATGATAGGGCCCAAAATAAGAGAGCAAGGTCTTTGGGTCCTTCTGGTGAGTATCGACGTGGTCAGAGGCAACAATACCCGAGGTATCCAGCCCAACCATCGGCTAGCGCGCCCCCTCAGTTTGGCGGTAAGAGATTTGATTGTTCCACATATTCAGGGCCTGACATTCTCAGTGTAAGGGTGAGTCAAGTCAGATGAGGCCGCCCTTGCCACGATGTGCTCAATGTGGTAAGCAACATACCGGGTAGTGTCGTATAGAATTAGGTGTTTGTTATACTTGTGGGTTATCCGGGCCAAGTTATGAAGGATTGTCCGATGAGAGGTGATGCACGTATAGCTCAGCCAGCGGGATCTCTAGCTGGTTCATCATTATCAGTACCGCCCCCCCCCCCCTGGGCAAGGCTCCCAAGCACCAATAAGTCGTGGTAGAGGCAGAGGCAGAGCATCTAGCTCGAGTGATCCTCAGAACCGTATTTATGCATTGGCAGGACGACATGATAAAGAGTCATCGCCTGATATTGTTACAGGTATATTATCAGTATCCTTATATGATGTATATGCACTGATTGACCCAGGTTCCACCTTATCATAAGTTACTCCGTTGTTTTCTAGCAAGTTTGGAATAAAACCTAAATTGGTTAAACTTTTGAGGTGTCTACACCTATTGGGGACTCAGTGATAGCTAAGCAGGTAAATAATAGGTTGTATAATAGTAGTTCATAGTCGACCTACCGTAGCGGACCTAATCGAGTTAGATATTGTGGACTTTGATGTTATAATGGGTATGGATTGGTTGGCTTCTTCTCATTCCAATGTTGATTGTAGATCAAACATAGTCGGATTTCAATTTCCTAGGGAGCCTATTTTGGAGTGGATAGGTAATACAGCGTCACCGAAAGGCAGATTTATTCATATCTCAAGGAAAAGAAGATGATCATAAAGGGTTGTATTTATCACTTAGTTCGGGTTCAGGATATGTAAGTAGATTCACCGACCATTCAGTCCATCCCGGTGGTTAATGAGTTTCCCGATGTTTTTCTCGATGAGCTTCCCAGTCTTCCTCCAAAGAGAGAAATTTAGTTTGCTATTGACCTACTACCAGAAACTCATCCAATATCTATTCCTCCCTATAGAATGGCCCTCGCGGAGTTGAAAGAGTTGAAAGAACAACTAAAGGACTTGCTTGAAAAAGGCTTTATCAGACCTAGTACATCCTTGTAGGGAGCACCTGTGTTATTTGTAAGGAAGAAAGATGTTTCCTTATGGATGTGTATTGATTATAGACAATTGAATAAGGTGACGATCAAGAATAAATACCCGCTCCCGAGGATTGATGATTTATTTGATCAGTTGCAAGGTGCCAAGTGTTTTTCAAACATAGGCTTGAGGTCCGGGTACCATCAGGTAAGGGTTAAGGAGGAAGATATTTCGAAGAAAGCATACAGGACCAAATATGGGTACTTTGAGTTTTGTGTTATGTCGTTCGGTTTGACCAATGCCCATCAGTATTCATGGATTGATGAACCGTGTGTTCAGGCCCTTTTTATATTTGCTCGTAATTGTATTTATCGACGATATATTAGTGTATTCTTAGTCAGAGGCTGAGCATGCAGATCAATTGCGTATTGTGCTCAGAGTTCTACAAAAATGGAAGATGTATGCAAAATTCTCTAAATGTGAATTTTGGTTAAACTCTATAGCTTTCCTTGGGCATATAATTTCGGGTGAAGGCATCCGGGTGGATACACAAAAGATTGATGTAGTAAGGACTTGTCTTAGACCCACAACACCGATGAAGGTTCGTAGCTTTCTCGGTTTGGCAGGTTATTATAGAATATTTGTAGAGGGATTTTCTTCCCTTTCAGCACCTTTGACAAAGTTCACTCAGAAGGGAGCAAAGTTCCAATGGACTGATACTTGCGAACGAAGTTTCCATGCATTAAAGGACAAATTAACTTCAGCACCGGTTCTAATGCTCCCAGAAGGGACCGATGGTTATGTGATCTATTGTGAAGCTTCAGGCATTTGATTGGGTTTTGTGCTGATGCGTCATGGTAAGGTTGTAGCTTATACTTCTAAACAACTAAGAAAGAACGAGAAGAACTACCCGACCCACGATTTAGAGTTAGCCGCAGCGATTCATGCACTAAAGATGAGGAGGCACTACTTGTATGGCATTCATGTTGATATCTATACGTATCATAAGAGCGTCTAGTATATCTTCAAGCAAAAGGAATTAAATTTACGTAAAAGGAGATGGTTGGAGCTACTTAAAGACTATGACGTTGATATTTTATACCATCCGGGAAGGCAAACGTAGTAGCCGACGCCCTCAACCATCGATCTATGGGAAGCCTATCATATTTAAAGCTATAAAAGAGGGGAATAGCCCATGAGTTTCATCAGCTAGCTAGTCTTGGAATTCGGTTACTAGACTCAGTGTAAGGTCCCGGAAAATTTTGCTAAGCAATATTGGATTTCGGGGTGCCAGGTAGACTAATTATAATATTTTATGTGCTATAAATATGATTTAAATGAATTGGATATGGTGAATAAGTGTATGAGTCATATAATAAGTAATTTGAGGTCCAAGGAGAAGCCTAAGTCTAAGCCAAATGGGGAACTTTCACAATAGGCAAAAATTCCAAAGGTACTTGCATTATTCCACACTTTGAACGAGCATATATAAATTTATATAAAGTATTATGTGATGAATAACCTATCATATGAAAGGTATTTGAGTCTAGTTTCCAAATATTTAAACCATTTGTCATATGGACATTCCTACACAAAGTTATGATCAAACTACCAAAAGCTGAAAAAATGCGATCCTGTGTCGAATCTGCGATCGCATTTCTGTCGCATATTTGACTCTGTGATCGCAGATCTGTCGCAAATTGGGCCAGCGTTGCCCATTTTTGGGCACCTATTTCACGATGCATTATGCGTCTCACATTCTTGTTTTGCGGTCCATTATGCGATTGCAGGCCCTGTTTCGGAGGCTTATTTTTCCTATATGAGAGCATATGGAGAGGGAAAGAAAGGGTCTAACTTCATAATCACACAAATCTTGCTCAAGTCTTCAATAATCAAGGAAGATAACCTTAGATTTTCCTTCATCCGGGTAATTACTACTTCCAATAATTTCATGCAAGAGGTTAAGGGTTCAAATATGTTGTGAGGGTTAGAAATAGGCCATGCATGTGGGACTAAGTTGTAGTATATGATATTAAGGAACTAATTTGGGTAGTTCATGTTAATACTTTATTGAGGGAAGATGGAATTTCCATTTTTAAACCTTGTAGTCTACTTCACATGTTAGGTGTTTCATAAAATTCCTAAGAGAGTTACACCATGGGTAATCCTCCTAATTAGTAATCGATTTCCGTTATCTCCTTATAGATTGTTATTGCTAGAGGTGTTGGTGTATTGTATAAACTTAAGGAAAATCTCTTTGAGGTATGTATGTCTAACTCTAATCCTCATAGGATAAACCCATTGTGCTCACTTTCCGGGTAGATTCTATTGTTGGATATCTATGGAATTTATGTGTTCTATGTGCCTAATTGAGAAATTCTTGGTTCTATGTCATTCCATGCTAATACCATATCATTGTGCTACTTTAGTATATGAGTTGTGATCTTTATGTTCCTCCTTCTACTATGTGTGTGATCCTTGAATATGATGGGTGTGGTAAATATGAATGATTGGAATGGTATGAAATATGAATCAAAAAGTTGTTATGATATGAGGGTAAACAGATGGTAATGATGTGAAATGCGAAACATGATGTTGAATTGATATGAAGCACGAAACAATAGATTGGAAAATTGTGAAATATGAATTCATGGAATGGATGGCTATGTAATATGGATTAAAGGATGAATTGTTGTGAAACGTGAATCGAAGGATTCTAATGATATGAAAGACGAATCAGAGGACAATATGGGTTGGGGATCAAAAAGGTTAAAAATGATGTAAGTAATCTAAAACACCCATAATTGTACCAGGAGAATGTCCTAGGGGTGAGACGGCCTATCCAGTCTGGCTGGGATAGGACTCAATGTCGTACACATGGATGACTTGATATTGTGATATGATTATGATTTGATGATGATTATTGTTCTCACTGTTTACACTTGAGATGGCCTAGCCGATTGGGCAGAGATTGGCATGTGCATGCTGTGCACGAGCCGGTGTTAGCCTAGCCAATTCAGGCAGACATCAGACGTCGTGAGATCAAGCCATGGTGGTTATATGTGATGTGATTGAAATTTGGACATTACATTGGATGGCTTAGCTGATCGGGCAGAGATCAAACTCCCTGTGACAACGACATGGTGGATCAGTAATAATAATAGCAAGATGAAATCTAAAAGAACATTAACCAAAAGATGGAAAAACGGGATGAAGGATGTGGTAACTCTTGTTTGTGTTTTTCCTAGCTTCAGCATACTGTTGTATGATGCCTCTATTTGTGTTGATTGTTGATGTTTATCCTATCTAGAGTAGGTTTGTTCATACATACTAGTACTATATAATGGTACTAACATCCCTTTTGCCGGGGGCGCTACATCTTTTATATGGATGTAGGTGGTTCCATAGCAAGTAGCTCTGATCGCCGATGGTGGTGCCTTCCCTTCATTTCTTCAGCAGTCTTGGTGAGCCCCACTTCGTCTCGGGGCCGTGTGTAGTACATGTTGTCTTAGTTTGCTTATGTCATTATATTTGAGGTATAGTCGGGGCCTTGTTACCGAAAAGTCTATGTATTCTTCTTCGTACTCCTAGAGGCTCCATAGACACTATGTAGGTGGTAAATATATTTGTGGGTAGTTGTTGTACTTACTCGTAATCGTGGCCCCGTATCGGGAATTTTGTATTTAGTATGTATGTTTTGGTAAGATCTAATGTTAAAACGTTAAAAGAGGAAAAAAATGGACTTTATGTTGTGAATCCACGTTTTTGATTTTCTTTTGCTATTTCATATGAATAATGTATGCTATAAACACGGGAAAATGCATTGGGTAGGAAAGGAAAATCATGTTCGCTTGACCGGGTTCATCCGGTTAGGCGCTTGTCCCGTCTCTCGGTTTTGGGGCGTGACAAACTTGGTATCAGAGCCTAAGGTTTTAAAGTGTCCTAGAATTTCTCGGAGCCGTGTCTAGTAGACCCCTTCTTATTGATGTGTTGTCGACCACATATATAATTAGGGGGCTACATGGACATTTAGGAATTTCACCCTTCTTTGATACTCCAATCGTGCGATAGAGCTCAAGTTAGGGAGTTGGTTTTCTCTCCAAGCCCTACTCTCAAAATGAGTAATCATGATACCATAATCTGAAGGGATTGCCCAAGGACTTGTTAGGAGAATGTATTCAGCTTTGGAGGAATTCGTAGAGCCTATTGCTAAGAGGGGAGTGTCCTTGTCCCTATTGATGTCACTGCACCACCAAATTCTATAGTATATCGGCATGGTACCAACATACGTTAGGGATGTGGAGTCGAGGGCCATCGATTCAGCTATTGCCCTATCAAACTAAGGTCACCAAGTAAGTCACCCCTTAGCACAACCAACGTATTCTTTTTGTATATGTACATCAATATGGGTCCAATATTTCACAAACCATTGCATGCACCTACTCGTTGAACGAGATCCAGTATTTCTTGAATCCACTCTACTGCAAATTTTCTTATATGACATCGAGCTCTACAATCATGTCCTTAAATTGAGTTGTTGCTATAGAATTACCATTTTCGACGCACCTATCTAAACTCTAACAAACGACTATACCCGAAGAATTTCTTCCCGAATGACAGGATGGACAATTCTAATATTTTCCGCACAAAATAAAAGGATATTTTCTCTCGACCATTTATTCTTCTCTATTGGAAACCCTAGGCCATTTCTCTTCATGTACTCTTCAAGCCCCCTGAGAGTGGGCAAATTTCCCCTTTACTACAGACTTCTAATGTCTTCAACTCTGTTTAAGCTTGTTGATTTCAAATGGTGCTCTTAGTTGTGCTGCCTTACTATCTATTTTCACCTGGTAACTCTCCTTGTGAATCTAATTTTATGCCTTATAGAATCAAGGGTCGGGGTATGTTCCTTTTGTTAGGATAAAAGATATTGCTCGCACTACTTGTGAGATTTTCTCTTATAACAATCATCTACCTGCTCTGTTTGTCCCTATGACTAGATAACTCAGGTTACTCATCTTCAATAAGGGCATTACGACTTCTCACCCTTTCATAATTATTCATATGGTCGTTTCGAGGTCTTATTCTACACTAACTCGTAATGATTTTAAGTACTTTCTCGCCATTGTTGACAATTTTATACGGCTATGAGCGCTTGTCTCATGGGTTCCAAAAGTAATGATTTTCCTTAAAGTTCAACATTGAATTGCCATGATTTCAAACCAAAGTGTGTCCCCTTTTCAAAAGTTATAAATGGGTCGGCTTTGATGAGGTTATGTGGCTCTCTGCTCACTCGGATCCTAGGAGTATTGACAACGTCATCGTCATGTATGCAAATTTTTCTACCTCTGGCATTCCACCGCCTTAGGAAGGGTTAGATTGTTCGAATTATGATAATCTCATAAGTAGACGACTTCTTTTCCATCCTCATGTGCTTGTGGAATAAATTCCTTGTGTCGCTTATTGTTAGGAGTGAAATCAAATTCCACGTATTTCATTTGGGCCTCAATCACACCCATGTTGCAAGAGTCTTACCATTTGAGCTCAACTACTTACATTACACTCAGGGACACAACCGGCGTATCCTACTTGATCACTTCTCTAAAATCTCAAATTCACATACATGGTATCCACCTTATCTAAGAATACTAGTTACCACTATGCTTCACTTATCTGATAATTGAGGTAGTCACCTGGATTAAACCATGTTGGCATCGTTAATAGAAATCCTCGTGTCTCTTAGCATATAACCTCATGAAATACTTTGCTCAGCACATTATTGGATTCCTGAAAAATTCCAGGCCAATCTTGAACTCTGTTTCTCCTTACTGTATTGGGTCTATTTGGTATTGAAGGTTCAAACGTGTCAAAGTCACCTTGTGGTCTCATATAATCAGTAGGTAATTTTATGGTCAACCTATTATGGCACATCTTAGAGTAATCGTGAAGGTCACCACAGGTTTAGATTGGGTGTTTGCATATAGATTTAGAATTCTGTAGGGTGAACCGGTTATTCTCAAAAATTTCCCCTGTAGATATTATGTGAATTGATAATGAAGAGTACATAAGCGCATTTCCCATTAGGTCGTACTAGGAGTATGATGTTTTCCGTAGTTGTTCGTCATGTATTTGTGTTTTCGCATGTCTATGCCTAAAAAGGTAGTTGGAGATCCTTTGTGTATCATCCCGGTGTAAATTATCGAAGGTGAAGTTAATAGATAGTTAGCTTATGCGAGGAATCTAGCTATCATCTTTGTTAGATAAGTTTAGGGGTTAGGATTGCTTCCGTGAATGTGTTATGGCAAATCTTGTAGGTCGAGGGGGCCACCTTGAAGGCCGAAAGTGTCGTGGAAGTAAAAATATTTCCGCTTGATTGTATATCAACTAGTTTTGACTTGAAAGGTACCTTATTGGTGTTATGATCTAAGAATGTGCAGTCCATGTTCAGGTGTCATTATGATAATATAGTTATTGTGAAGCTGAGAATTAGTGTTATGGGTAAATACATTGTGGCTCTTTGTCGAGTTATTGATAAGCTTTTAGGATGGTTTTGGATGATTTTCTGACAGGTGGATAAGCCTAGTTACAAAGGATATGTTGCCGAAATTGCTGAAAAATTTGGGAGTTAAGTAAAAATTTAGCTACTTGAGGTATAGAAAAGAGATATGTTATGTTAGGTATTTGGGTCAGGCTCCATCTCTCATTCGTGGACGAATGATCCTAAGCAGGGGAGAATGTAAGGCCCCGGAAAGTTTTGCTAACCATTATTGGATTTGGGGGCGCCAGGTAGACTAATTGTAATATTTTATGAGCTATAAATATGATGTAAAAGAACTGAATAAGGTGAATAAGTGTATGAGTCATATAATAAGTAATGTGAGATCCAAGGAGAAGCCTATGTTTAAGCCAAATGGGAAAATTTCATAATAGGCAAAAATTCCAAAGGTACTTGCACTAGTTCACACATTGAACGATCATATATAAATTTATATTAGGTTTTATGTGATTAATAACCTACCAAATGAAAGGTATTTGAGTCTAGTTTCCAACGCTTTAAACTGTTTGTCATTTGGAAATTCCTACACAAAGTTATGATCAAATTACCAAAAACGGGAAAAATTCGATCCTGTGTTGAATCTGCGATCGCATTTCTGTCGAATTTTTTACTCTGCAATCGTAGATCTGTCGCAAATTGGGCCAGTGTTGCCCAGTTTTGGGCACCTATTTCGCGATGCATTCTGCGGCCCACATTCTTGTTTTGCGGTCCATTATGCCATCGCATACCCTGTATCGGAGGCCTATTTTTCCTAATTTTATAACCCGATCCCATTTTTATAAATAGGTTTAGGGGCTTCATTTGGGGTCATTTTCTACTGATTTTGGAGAGAGATGAGAGCATATAGAGAGGTAAATAAGGGGTCTAACTTCATAATCAGCCAAATCTTGCTCAAGTCTTCAAGAATCAAGGAAGATAACCTTAAATAGTCCTTCATCCGGGTAAGTCTTACTTCCAAAAATTCCATGCAAGAGGTTAAGGGTTCAAATATGTTGTGAGGGTTAGAAATAGGCCATGCATGTGCGAATAAGTTGTACTATGTGATATTAAAGAACTAATTTGGGTAGTTCATGTTAAAATTTTGTTGAGCGAAGAGGGAATTGCCATTTTTAAACCTTACAGTCTACTTCACATGTTGGGTGTTTGATGAAACTCCTAAGAGAGTTACATCATGGGTAATCCTCCCAATTATTAATCGATTTCCGTTATCTCTTTATAGATTGTTATTGTTAGAGGTGTTGGTGTATTGTATAATCTTAAGAAAAAGCTCATTGAGGTATGTATGGGTAACTCTAATCCTCATAGGATAAACCAATTGTGCTCACTTTCCGGGTATGATTCTCTTGTTGGATATCTATGGAATTTATGTGTTCTATGTGCCTAATTGAGAAATTATTGCTTCTATGTCATTACATGCTAATAACATATTGTTGTTCTACTTGAGTATATGAGCTGTGATCTTTATGTTCCTCCTTCTACTATGTGTGCGATCTTTTCATATGATGGGTGTGGTAAATATGAAAGATTGGAATGGTATGAAATATGAATCAAAAAGTTGTTATGATATGAAATGTGGGTAAAGAGATGGTAATGATGTGAAATGCGAAACATGAGGTTGAAGTTTTATGAAGCACGAAACAATAGATTGGGAAATTGTGAAACAAGAATTAATTGAATAGATGGTTATGGAATATGGATTAAAGGATGAATTGTTGTCAAAATGTGAATCAAAGGATTCTAATGATATGAAATACGAATCAAAGAACAATATGTGTTGGGGATCAAAAAGGTTAAAAATGATGTAAGTAAATAAAACACCCATAATTGTACCAGGAGAATGTCCTCGAGGTGAGAAGGCCTATCCGGTCGGGCTGGGATCGGACTCCATGTCGTACACATGGATGACTTGATACTGTGATATGATTATAATTTGATGATGATTATTGTCTCCACTATTTTTAGTTGAGATGTCCAAGCCGACCAGGAAGAGATCTGACTCCGCGTGCTGTGCACGAGCCACGGTGTTAGCCTAGCCTATTCGGGCAGAGATCGGACTCTTGAGAACAAGCCACGGTGGTTATATGTGATGTGATTAAAATTTAGACCTCACCAAGGATGTCTTAGCCGATCGGGAAGAGATCGAAGTCCGTGTGACAATGACACGGTGGATCATTAATAATAATAACAAGATGAAATCTAAACGAACATTAACCAACAGATGGAAAAATGGGATGAAGGATATGGTAACTCTTGTTTGTGGTTTTCCTTGCTTCGGCGTATTGTTGTATGATGCCTCTATTTGTGTTGACTGTTGATGTTTATCTTATCTAGAGTAGGTTTGTTCATACATACTAGTACTATTGAATAGTACTAACGTCTCTTTTGCCGGGGGCGCTACATCTTTTATATGGATGTAGGTGATTCCATAGCAGGCAGCACTGATCGCCGATAATTGTGCCTTCCCTTCATCTCTTGAACAGTCTTGGTGAGCCCCACTTTCTCTCGGGCCGTGTGTAGTACATGTTGTCTTACTTTTTTATGTCGTTTCTTTTGAGGTATAGTTGGGGCCTTGTTACCGGCAAGTCTATGTATTCTTCTCCGTACTCTTAGAGGCTCCGTAGACACTATGTGGATGGTAAATATATTTTTGGGTAGTTATTGTACTTACTCGTAATCGTGGCCCCATATCGGGAATGTTATATTTAGTATGTATGTTTTGGTAACATCTAATGTTAAAACGTTAAAAGAGAAAAAAAATGGACTTTATGGTTTGAATCCTTGTTTTTGATTTTCTCTTGCTATTTCATATGAATAATGTATGCTATAAACATAGGGAAACATGTTGGGTAGGAAAGGAAAATCAGGTTAGCTTGACCAGGTTCATTCGGTTAGGCGTCGGTCCCATCCGTCGGTTTTGGGACGTGACACTCAGGTGATATTGGAGTTACTATTCAGGATACATCAACATCCTCTTTAGTAATGGAAGTAAAGGAACGCCAATACGAGGATCCTGTGTTATTTCATTATAGGGATACCACCCCTCAGAAGGAGAACACACCGTTTGAAATTACAGAAGATGGGGTCCTCAGATATCGAGGACGATTATGTGCCCCTAATGTTGCAGAACTATGTCGGCAGGTTATGGGAGAAACTCACTATTCTTGTTATGTTGTCCATCCAGGAGCGACAAATGTGTATCATGATATCAATGACGTATATTGGTAAGACGGAATGAAGTAGGATATAGCGGAGTTTGGTTCTTAGTGTCCTAATTGTCAGCAAGTTAAGATTGAGCATCAGAAACCCGGTGGGTTATTGCAGGCTATGAAGATTCCGACTTGGAAATGGGAAGTAATCAATATGGATTTCACCGTAGGATTACCTCGTACCCAGCGTAAATTGGATTCGACATGGGTGATTGTTGATAGGCTTACAAAGTCAGCCCATTTTCTGCACGTTGGAGCTACATATTCCTCAGAGGATTATGCAAGGATTTATATTAATTAGATAGTACGACGGCATGGTGTCCTTGTATCTATTAACTCGGATAGAGGAGCTCAATTTACAGCTAACTTCTGGAGGTCCTTCCAAAAGGATTGGGGACTCAAGTAAGTCTTAGTACAATATTTCATTCCCAGACAGACGGACAGGCTGAACGTGCTATTCAGACACCGGAGGATATGTTACGAGCTTGTGTGATAGACTTCAAGGGTAGTTGGGATGATCATCTGTCTCTTATTGGGTTCACATATAATAATTGCTACCATTCCAGTATTCAGATGGCTCCATATGAGCATATTTATGGACGGAAGTATAGATATCCTATAGGGTGGTTCGATGTGGGAGAAGCTACATTAGTAGGGCCAGATCTGGTTCAACAAGCCATAGAAAAAGTAAAGCTTATTCGAGACCAACTGTTGACAGCTCAGAGTCATTAGAAATCATATTCTGACGTGAGACGAAGAGATTTAGAGTTCGGGGTTAATGACTGGGTATTCTTAAAAGTGTCACCTATGAAGGGTGTGATGAGGTTTGGCAAGAAAGGAAAACTTAGACCACGGTATATTGGGCCTTATAGGATCATTTGGAGAGGGGGTCAAGTAGCTTATGAGTTAGAATTCCCCTCGGAATTGGAGTCTGTCCATCCAGGTTTTCACGTATTTATGTTCGGAAGTGTGTTGGTGATCCTACTCGATCGGTTCCCATGGATGATGTACATATTATAGAGGACTTGTCATACGAGGAAATTCCGGTTGCTGTCCTAGACCGACAAATCCGCAAGCTACGCAATAAGGAGGTAGCCTCCGTGAAGGTACTTTGGAGAAACAACAATGTGGAGGAAATGACTTGGGAGGACGAGGAAGAAATGAAGTCTAAGTATCCCTACTTATTTCCTCCTCTAGAGAAGGGTCCGACTAAGACATCATAACCTTAAGGTACGTGTATGGATTCTTGTGCTAGTTATTGTCATTGATCTGTGAGGCTATTGTCGTTATTGATGATTATGGTCTTGTGTGGCATTGAGTTACTAAGCTTCAACAGGGATAATTGATAGTAGTGTTGTTACAAATGCGACTATGCCAAAGTTATATAGATCCCGGAGAATTAAACATTCGAGGACGAATGTTTCTATGGGGGGAAGGATGTTACATCTCGCGTTTTCATACGTTAAAATTTCGTTTTCAGTTAATTGACATAATGCGGTTATCTTGAGGTTAACATAATTACGCTATTTATAAAAAGTGACAAATAAGTGTCATGAAGAATAAAGGGTACATAAATTAAAGAAAACGAGTTTCGTTGAAGATGGCCGATTTAGGAAAAAAATACGGGTCGAGCTATAATACCCGATAATTATGGACTAGTACCATGCAAGGTACCATATGACCACGGTATTATGATGTATAAAGTATATTAAAAATAAATAGAATTTTAAGTAATTTGATACAATTTTTAATTATGCGGGTAATTGGTTAATTATCGAGTAATGAGACATTACCTAATTAACTAATAAATGGATAAAAACTAATAATTATCTTCCAAAACAAATGTGGCAGCTAGCCACATTATAAGAAAATGACTAAGGGTCATATGTCTATAGGTATCAAACTAAGACTTAGCCACTTTTATGAAAAAAACATCTGACAAGGCTTCCTTTCCATGTCTTGAATATAAAATACCAAAAATCAAAACATTAGTCATTACTAAAATTATTACTTAGGATTGAATAGATAGTTAAGAGATTCTCCAAAAGCAGAACGTGCAGTTCATGTGAAAAATTTTAAGAATCGTAGCTACGTAAAATTTTGCGGGCCTAAAGGAGTACGGTGCAACCTTTTCCAACAATATTATATGGATTTTTCCCTACTCCAGGTATGTTAAGGCCATCCATTCTTTCTTTTTGGCGTGCTCCAAATTATACAGAAGAAACGGGCAAACACACAGTTTCTATAAATTACTTTATTCATAGAAATACTAGGAGTGTATATATTCTTGATCCCCATGTGAATTATTATTATCTTATGTTCATGGGTCTCAGAATAATACGCAGTTGAAAAAGTTTATCCGGAAGGAATATTGAGATTATTACATATTTTTCATACATTTCACTCATTTATACATGTGCATTGACCCATGACCAGATGACGTTATATACGCATATATATATATATATGTAAATATATGTATATGGGATATGGGAAAAGGTTACGGTGTTATATACGCACCACCACCTAATTAGCTGGTATACGTTGATAATTTTCCCACAGTGGCCGATATGACATGATGGGATTCCCTCAATATCTTGATGATGTTATGTACACCTATACTCATGCATGAACGACATTTATATACACGTTCAAACATTATAGATGTTTCAGAGTTTACAAGGTTATTCAGATTTACAGATGGATTTCTTTATTCCATGTTTCATCTATGTTTCTTACGTACATATTTTCATGCCTTACATACTCAGTACATTTTTTGTACTGTTGCCCTATTTCACGTGGCCTGCGTTTCATGCTCGCAGGTGCAGGTAGTCGAGCTGACGGCCCCTCTTCTTAGGATCCTTGATCAACGAGAATTGGCGTGCTCCACTTGATCCAGAGCTGCTTTTTATTTTGGTACAATATGTTTGTATATATATGGGTATGATGTGGCTCAGTCCCGTCTTTGTAGAGTTATGTTCTATTAAAGGTCTATAGACAGTATGTCTAGTTGGATAGTATGTGGCCTTTCCGGCTTTCAGCTTCGAGGTACATAGTCGTTTATAGCAGCCTTTTCGGCTCACCATATGTATGTTGCATGTATATGTATGTATGCCCTTTCTTGGAAGGGTTCCTTCATTTATATTATTTTCGTAATTCAACAGATATTATTCAGGTTTATATATTAGACGCATGCTTCGGGGTGTTTGACAGGTAGGACTCACGCACCCGTCGCGGCCCATCGGTTTGGGTCGTGACAATAAATACACAGACAAACACTTCTATATATATATATGTAGAAGTCTTTACTATGTGTCTTGTCTTAGCCTCATCATTACCTCATCAGGGTTAGGCTGACACTTATTGAGAATACTTGGTCGATATTACTCATACTACACTTCTACACTTCTTATGAAGTCGGTACCAGTGGAGTCTAGAGATGAACTTAGCGGATACAAATCGGTGATTTGAGGCTGAGCTGCACACACTTCGGAGGCCCTAAAGTCACTTTCCTATTTTTACTATCTTGTTTCCATTCTATTTCAGACAGTGTTGTATTTCATTTCAACCCTTGTATTTAGCTGGATTCAGATACTCATGTATTTGCGAAACCAGATCTCAAGGTGGCTTATTATATGTTATTGTTCTATTAATGGTTATCTATTATGTTTCTTCCCATATTACCATATTGTGTCGGCTTACCTAAAAAGCGGTGTTAGGTGCCATCAGGCCCCGCGGTTGGGATTTCAAATTGCGAAAATTTTGTATCAGAGCACTAGGTTTCCTAGGTCTTATGAGTCATGACCTAGCTTTGCAGAGTCATCATGATGGGTACGGAGATGTCTATAATTAACATATAGAGGCTATAAGGCTTGAAGAAAAATTTCACTTCTTTCTTTCCCTACCGTGCGATTTTATTCTATCATTGAGTTTGAATCATTCTATTTTTGTTCTCTCACAGATGGCCAGGACACGCACAACATATATAGTTGTCGAGGAGCTAGAGCCCCAAGTTGCCGCCACTACTAGGGGTAGAGGCGGATCTTAATCTAGAGCACGTATATCAGAACATATAACAAAGCCTTAGATGGAGTAGGAGGAGGAGATCCCTGTTCACAGTGCGCTAGTTGCACTAGCTCAGGTCCTAGAGCAGTTCATTTCCACCCCAGTACTTCAGCCTTATCGAGAGCGTGTCCCAGGCCGGTGTACCTCCCATAGCACCAGCCCTCTCTCAGGCTGGAGAGGAGCCCTGACTCCCACTACTCACGTTTCAGAGTAGATGGCTCCCATTTATCAGAATCTAGAAATTCTGTCAGTTGGAGAAGTTTAGCCTGTTATTGCTACAAAATATGGGGAGGGACACACGATGTTGTCCAAAGAGTTAAAGAGGTTGGACCTGTTCACCAAGTTGTTTCCTATTAATTTTGGTGGTACACCTTCTAAAGGCCCACATGATTTCTTGGATCGTTGCCATGTGGTATTGCGAAACATGGGTATGGTGGAGTTCAATAGAGCTGACTTCACAATGTTTCAGATGACTAGTTCTTCCACAAGGTGGTTGCAGGAGTATGCCCTGGGTAGGAGAGCAGGTTCACCTCCTCTCACTATGGCTTAGGTCTCACACCTATTCTTGGATAAAATCATACCCTTCACTCAAAGGGAGGATCTACACAACTAGTTTGAGCGCCCACATTAGGGTAGCATAATTGTTATCCAGTATGAGACAAGATATGTGGACCTATCATGACATGAAGCTATCCTGATCCCTATTGAGAGGGAACGAGTGCGACGTTTGTAGATGGATTTAGTTATGGTATTAGTATACAGATATCCAGATAGATCAAGAATGATATTTCATTCACTCGGGTTGTAGAGATTGTTAGGTGGATCGAGAGGATTCGAAGTCAGTGTGGAGATGCAGCATCTGAGAAAAAGCCTAGTCATTTTACTTGTTTCACTGGTGCCTCATCTGGAGGCAGGGGTTCATTTGGTAAAGGACATCCCACCAGGCCAATTAAGTCAGCTTTAGGTATGATGCAGTGTTTTAGATAGTCATGGTTTTTATGGATCTCATCTTGTGAGCTAGCATACAATGCGCCTTTAGCTCTTGTCAGTGAATCTCCGATTAAAAGTTATTAGGGTGGGTTTTTTGGCTTATTGGGTCAGTTTCAAGGTTAGCAGTCACATTAATCAAGGAATTTTTATACTTGTGGAGATCTAGGGCATGTGGTGAGGTTTTTCCCTAGGTCACAGAGTGGAATGCCACAGTAGGGTACACATGACATGGTTCCAAAACAAGTTTGTCCACCACCCGCTCAGCACGCTAGAGGTGGGGTTCAATCAGCCCGAGGTGGTGGCTAACCGTTAGAAATCCAGGTCAACTAGTTGGAGATCGTTGGAGAGGCAGAGTCCAGGTTGGTGGGACTCAGACCTATTGTTGTGCATTTCCAGCTAGACCCTAGGCAGAGTCGTCTAGTGCAATAATCAAATGTATTTTTTCGATTTGTTAGAGAGATGCATCAGTTTTATTTTATCCAGGTTCCACGTATTCATATGTTTAATCCAATTTTACTTCATATTTGGATGTACATGATTCTTTGAGTGCTCCAGTATGTGTCTAC
Source organism: Nicotiana knightiana (assembly GCA_005239525.1). NCBI lineage: Eukaryota > Viridiplantae > Streptophyta > Magnoliopsida > Solanales > Solanaceae > Nicotiana > Nicotiana knightiana. Next base: position 113,139 of record ML387800.1, on the reverse strand, counting down.
GTCCGCTGGGGATTTTATTATGGTGGAACGAGTCTATTATACTTCTTTCGTAACTATCATGAGTTATGAGACTAGGATTGACCTTCTATTACTTGATATGGTTGATATTGATGTAATTTTGGGCATGGATTGTTTTTCACTGTACCACATTATCCTAGATTATCACACCAAGACTATGATGTTATCCCTATCGGGGTTACCCCAATTGCAGTGGAGAGGGACACATGGCCATTCCACTAGCAGGGTCATTTCATATTTGATGTCTCGCTGTGTGGTCGAAAACGGGTGTGTGGCATTTTTGGCCCACATTCCTAATTCTCGTGTGAAGGTTCCTTTCATGGATTCAAATCAAGTTGTACGTGAGTTTCAAGAGGTGTTTCCTATAGATTTTCCGGGTATTCCACCCGATATAGATATCGTCTTTGCATTGACTTGATTCCGGGCACCCAACCCATTTTTATCCCACCATTCCGTATGGCCCCAGTTGAATTAAAAGAATTGAAGGAATAGTATCAGGCTTTTCTTGAAAACGGATTCATTAGACCGAGTGTCTCTCCTTAGGGTGTACCAATGTTGTTTGCAAAGAAGGAAGACGGATCGATGAAGGTGTGCATAGATTATCGGTAGTTGAACAAGATCACTATCAAGAATAAGTATATGTTGCCAACGATTGATGACTAATTTGGATAGCGTTAGGGCTCCAATGTGTTTTCAAAGGATGATATGAGGTCTGGCTACCATCAGGTGAAGATTAGGGCAGCAGATGTCCCTAAAACAACTTTTCAGACTCGTTATGGTCATTACGAGTTCTTGGTGATATCATTTGGCTTGTCTAATTCTCCACCAACCTTTATGGATTTGATGAACCGGATGCTAAAGCCATATCTGGATTCCTTTGTGATTGTCTTCATGATTATCTTCATTGATGATATTTTGATTTAATCCTGCATTCGAGAGGAGCATGAGCAACATCTCCTAATCATGCTTCATTTTTTGAGGGATCGTCAATTATATACCAAGTTTTCGAAGTGCGAGTTCTAGTTGGACTCGTTTTCTTTATGGGTCAGGTTATATCTTCTGAGGGCATTAAGGAGTATCCTAAGAAGATTGAGGCCGTTCAGAATTATCCTATACGTACATCAACTATAGAGATTAAGAGCTTCTTGGGTTTGGCGGGATAGTATAACCGGTTGGTTGATGAGTTTTCACTTATCTCAGCCCCATTGACCATGTTGAGCTAGAAGGGTGCTCTTTTCAGACGTTCCAATGAGTGTGAGGTGAGCTTTCAGAAGATCATGACTACATTGACTACAACTCCAATATTGATGTTGCCTACAGGTTCGGTATCTTACACTACGCATTGTGATGCATCTTGTGTTGGGCATGGCGCATTACTATTGCAAGATGGTAGGGTGATTGCCTATACATCTAGACAGTTGAAGATTAATGAGAATAATTATCGTGTGCATGATTTAGAGTTGGCTTCCCTTGTTCACGTGCTAAATATTTTGAGACACTATCTATAAGGAAATCCATGTGATGTCTATACTAACCATCGAAGTATCCATCACCTATTCAAGTTGAAGGACCATAATTTGCAGCAGCGGAGATGGTTAGAGTTGTTGCAAGATTATGATATCGTTATATTATATTATAGGTGGAAGGACAATGTAGTGGCCAATGCATTGAGTAGGATGGCAAAGAGCAAGGGTAGTTTGGTGTATTTACCGGTACTGAAGAGGCCACTAGATAGATGTTCAGGCTTGGGCCAACCAGTTCGTGAGATTGGATATTTTGTAGCCTAGACGGACTCCTACTCATCTTGTGGCACAATCTTTGTTGTTGGGGCGTACCAAGGCTTGCCAGTTTAATGACCCTCCATTGTGGTGTTGAAGGACATGGTGTATCGGGGTCGTGCCAAGGAGGTTTTGATTGGATATGATGGTGTTACTTTCGCTTCAAGGCTAGATTTGTGTGTCACGCCCCAGCCTCGGGGAGTGCGTCTGGCGCTCAACCGAGTGAACCCGGTTGAGCAAGCCTTTTAAGCCTTTCCTACCTGACTCATTCATAAACCAAAAAGGAATGACAACGTCTTTTGTTAAGCTAGAGGGAGGTCAGTTATGAACATATAGACATGACACTAATCCATTCTCCCATATATAAATGTTTTCATAATTAAGTCTTCCAAAATATGCATACAATTTACAGTGTTAGTAGGAGTGAGTTAAGCCATCCCAAGTGAGACATCAGCGACATCATAATTTATATTCATATTTCCGATGTAAATGCCACCATGTGTACAACATGGCATCTGATCTCCGATCGGCTAAGACATCTCACTTTGGGACATCACCATTCCATTTAATTACTCAGTTCACCTTTCATTTCCACCATTTATCACATAGTTCTTGGCACTTGGACATGTTTTACAATTCGAGCCTGATTCCCCTTTTTATCCGTTCAGTAGCATCATCCTTCATATTAACGAGAAACAACATATAATGAATCACACACATAATATAAGGAGCACGTAGGGTCACAATTCACATTTTCAAGTAGCATGGTGACATGGTAGTCAACTAGAATAATTAAGAAACATAAATCTTTCGACTCAACACATTAAAACAATCAATTCAAGTATCATCAAGTAAAGGACTCATACCACCTATTCGGACACCAACGATGTGATTCTACGAAGATTAGAGTTAGCCATACATACCTCGACTGGGTCTTATCCCTAATTCCTACGACAATTTTGGGAATCCTTTAGCTTTTGCAATCTATTTAACAAAATAGCACAATAAAATTATAATTAGGAATTGGATCATAGTCCCACCTCACTTCAGTATTGCACCTAGAATTATGAGTTTCTAAGGTCCCATCCCCCATTTCTTTCTATATTTGCTTTTACTTTCCCACGCATAGCTTAGAGCCTCATGCATGCAAGGTCCCTATCCTTATTTCTATGGTCTACCTTACTAATGGCCCATTTTAGCTAATCATGAAATTTAAAAGATGGTGTGGTAGAAACTTACCTCTTAGAGTGAAGAAATTAGTATCCTATTTGATTAATTCCAAGCTTTCAGTGGTGTTGGAGGATCAATTTGATGGAATTGGGACCTTCTCTCTAGAACTCTCTCTTTTATCACTCTAAATTATCAGGAGAATGGTTTAAAATGGTGAGGGAAGTGTTTTATATTGGTCTGGGGTTGGGTTTAAAATTAATAAAATGGGGTGCCCCGACAAAGAATGCGGTCCGCAAAGCATCCGCAGAAAGGGCCTCAGGAGAGTAAATTTTCTGACCGGGTATGCGACCTGCATACCTATTCTGCAGTTGCATAATGCGCCACATAACACCCCTCGCAAAACTCCAAGGCAGATATGCGATGGATTATGCGGCTCGCATATTAATTATGCGATCGCATTTTAGGCTGCATAATTGGCCTCAAATTTAGCTAGTTTTCTGATTCAGTCTGCGGCCATTATGCGGTCCGCAGAGTTATTATGCGACCGCATAATGGGCCACAAAAATGCATTCTTTCGCGAACATTTTCTTCTATGTCTGAAGGGTACTGTTCAATCAAAAAGGTCCGAAGAAATTCTACTATAATAACGCAAGAATCTAACTCGGCACCACAAAATCCCGAGTTTTGGGTTAAGAATTTTACGCGTCCTTACATTGTGTTCCAATTGTTGATGGGTTGAGAGAGTTGATCCTTGAGGGGGATCATAGTTCTCGATATTCCATTCACCTAGGTGTCGCGAAGATGTACCATTATATGAAACAACACTATTGGTGGTTAAGAATGAAGAAATATATTGTTGCTTATGTCCCTCAGTGCTTGAGTTTCATAAGGTGAAGTGGAAGCGCATCACTATGGATTTTGTGTTAGGATTATCGTAGACCTTGAGGAAATATGATGCATTCTATGTTATTATTAAACGGTTGACTAAGTCCGCACGCTTCATTCCAGTGATGACTTACTCTTCTTCAGAGCGGTTGGCTCATACTCACATCTAGGAGATTATCCATCTGCACAATGTGCCTATTTCTATCATTTTTGACTGAAGAAGGAAGTTCACATCATAGTTTGGGAGAGCCGTGCAGTGTGAGTTTGGCATACGGGTCGAGCTGAGTACCGCATTTCATCCTCGGACGGACGGACAATCTGAGTGAAATATTCATATATGGAGGACATGTAGCGGGCATGCAATATGGATTTCGGGGGCCAGTACGACTAGATTTTGCCTCTAGGGAAGTTTACCTACAACAACAGCTAACAGTCGAGCATCCACATGGCTCCGTACGAGGCCTTATTTTGGAGGTAATGTCATTTTCTTATTGTTTGATTTAAGCCCAGTGATGCTAGAATGTTGGGCACATATTTGTTCTTTAGAGAGGGTTAAGGTGATTTAGAAGCGACTTCGTGCAACTCAGTCCAGGAAAAAGTGATATGCGGACTTGAAGGTTCGAGATGTGACTTACATGGCGGGTGAGAAGGTTCTTCTCCGAGTATCAGCTATGAAAAGCGTGATGCGGTTTGGAAAGAAGGGAAATTTGAGCTCGGGGTTTATTGGCATGTTTTAGATATTGGAGAGAGTTGGTGAGGTTGCTTATAGGCTTGCAATGCCTCCTATCCTAGCAAGGTACACCCAATATTTTACATTTCCAGGCTTCGGAAGTACCATGAGGACAGATCACATGTTTTAGACTTCAACATAGTGCAGCTTGATGAATATTTTACCTATGGGAAAGAGCCAGTGGCTATTTTAGACGGGTAAGTTTGCAAGTTGAGATCTATTAATTTTCCGTACGTGAAAGTGCAATGGAGAGGTCAGTATATCGAGGAGTCTATGTGGGAGTCCGAGTCTAATATGTGGAGCAGATACCCCCACCTTTTTACCATTCCAGGAACTTTACTATGTCTGTTCGAGGATGAACTTTTCTTTAGAGGTGGAGATGTGATGACCCGATAGGTCATTTTGAGTTCTAGCCATATTTTTTGTGTTCCAATACCTCTCGTAGATTCATTTGATGTTTATTGATTTTCGTGCATGGTCCGTATCACTTTTCAAAAATCTTTTACGCGAGATTTTGAAGAAAATAAAAATTTTGACTTAAAATGAGGGTAGAGTTTACCACAGTCGACATTTTTGGTAAGCCACCTGGAATCGGTGTTTTGAGAATTCAAGTAGGTTCGTATGATATTTTTGAACTTTTACACATGTTTGGTTAGTGTCCAGGGTGACCCGAGCACATTTCAGCGCGTTAGGTGAATGATTGTGAAAATTGAGTATTAAGTTAATATCTTGAGTTTTGATGATCGATTCTTGTTATTACACTCGTGTGCATGTTGAGTTCGGAGCCTTAAGTGCTTTGAGTGAGTTTCGAATGTGTTGCGAAGTGATTTGAATAGCTTATGCATAGTTGTATCTAGTGCCAACCTGTAGATCTCGCAAATGTGAGACTCTCTTTTGTGAGTGACAACTTGCATATGTGAAGAGGAGTGGGGAATGGGTACTTCACAAATGTGCAGTTTAGCTCCACAAATGCTGATAGGGGGAGCTCCGCACATTCGATAAACATGTAGCGTTGCGATACTTGGGGATGCTGGCTAGGTTCACAAATGTGAAGCTTTGATCGCATTTGCGCACACGGTGGTGGTCACAAGTGCGGATTCGGAGGGCATGTTGCATTTATCATTTTTGCAATCAGTCTTCTGCAGTTGCGGATATCTCAATTGCAAAATCTAATCCTGGGTAAGAGTTTGAAAAATTGGTACTTACCTCATTTTACACCATTTTTCAACCCTAAGCTCTCTAGAGGCGATTTTTGAAGAACTTTTTCTTCCAAAATTTATTGTTAAACATCTTTAACAAATATTCAATCAATTTCAATTACCTTACATGAGTTTTGGATATCAAATATGAATTTGTGGTAGAAATTAGGGGGTTTAAGTAGATTTAAGTATTCTATAAAATTTTGATTTACACCTGGAATTGAGGTCTTATTTCAAAACAAATCACATATTCGGGCTCGGGGGTGAATGGGTAATCGGGCATTGGTACAAATCTCGAATTTCAACAAATAGAGCATGAGGTTGAATTTTTAAAAAATGATCAAAATTGAACCTTTTTCATTTGTGGGTAGTTTCTGAAGCTTATATTGGATTGTTTGATTGATAATTGGTTAGATTTAGTTGGGTTGGAGGCTTGTTCAATGGAGAAATCCATGATTGATTGTGATTTTATTGCGGAAAGAGGCAAGTGTCTTGGTTAACCTTGACTCGATGGAGATAAGGTAGAAATGAGTCTATTTGACATTTGAATTATATGTTGGGGCGGCGTATATGCAATGTTAGAGGTGTATATACACGGGCCATGGGATATGCATGCAGGTGAAATTTGCCTTACTTGTTCCCTGTCATTTTGTGAAATATGTTTTCCATGCTTAGATAGACGATTACTTACTTGATTTCATGCTTTCATATTATTTCTTATATTGAGATTGTTATGTCATTGGGTGGTGAGAATGTCAAAGTTGTTCGTTGGTTGTTGACACTAAATGTTGAAAGAACCTCAAATGATGAGTGGTATTCAAATGTCGTAATTGGAATTGGATTTCTTCCCACCTTGCTTGGTAATATATTGTTGTAGTTGCTTGGTGAGGAAGTGTGAAAAGTAAAAAAGGGTGTCCCCGTACATTATTTGGCTATAGATATATTTTCTTGAGTGAACGTGAGAAAGAGAGTAAAATCACGAATCGTCATGCCATTTCTTGCTATTATCATTATCATGTGAGGATGAGAGTAGAAACACAATGGATGATGTCGTGCACATGAAGAGGTTGATATAAAAGCATGAAGGGTGATGTTGTGCAATTTTGTTGACTTTATTATTTTACTTGATACTTGGATTGTGAATTTAACTTTGTAGTTTAATTGCTTAATCAGAAAGAGACATACTTGGTGATACTTTGCTTATTGTTCCGATTGTTCCCTGCCAACACCCTGATATATATATATATATATTTCTAGTACATGTCATGTCTTAGCCTTGTCACTGCCTTGTCGGGGTTAGGCTCGACAGATATTGAGTACATTGGGTCAGTTATACTCATATACACTTCTGCACTTCTTATGTAGATTTTGACATTGGTACCAACAGAGTCCCGAGAAGCACTTAGTGGATCCTAGTTAGTGATTCGAGGTAGAGCTGCACCCTGTGTGCATGCCCCAAGGTCACTTTCCTATTTTTACTATATTGTTTCCATTATATTTTGGATAGTGTTGTATTTCTTTTAAACCCTTGTATTCAGCTAGATTTAGATTCTCATGTACTTGTGATACCAGATCTCGGGGTGCTTTATGTTATGTTATTGTTAAGTTAATGGATATAAATTGCATTTATTTCCGTATTACCCTATTGTGTTGGCTTTCCTAGCAAGCGATGTTAGGTGTTATCACGTGGTTGGGATTTTGGGTCATGAGAGCGTCAGTTCGCACAAGCCTTCGGGCATCGTGTGCCGGTAGCACCTCCTAAGGTTCGGGTGCGAACAACTTGGTATCCGAGAAGGTTTGTCCTAGGGAGTCTGCAAGACGTATCTAGTAGTGTCTTGCTTATGGGTATGTCGTGTACCATACTTATAAACATGAGGATTCATGATATTTAGGATGGATACCTTTCTTTCTGATATTGAACGTGTGATTGTGCAGAGTCATACGTATTCGCTTCTAGTTGTCATCTTGTTTATTTGTATAGTGATGCCTACCATGAGAAGTCAGACAATTATTCAGGGATTGAATGATGAAATATGAGAAGGTACCAGCCAGGTGCCACCTTCCCTTATGGGTGAACATGGACGTCATAATGATGTTGATACTAAGGTTTCGGGGACAGCAGCACTGCACCCTAATGGAAAAGGGAAACTAATGTACCTTATATTCATCCCCTATTTTTCCTGAGCAGGACCTAGGTATGAGAAGCGAGATACAATTTTTGACTCGATTAGTTTCCTCACATGCCCAGCGTCAGGCCTCTGACACCTAGGTAGAGCAGTTAGTGTGAGAGTTCGGGATTTCATTAATATGAACCCCAAGGTAGTCACATGAATAGACCCAAATGTAGAGCCCTAGAATTTTGTTGGATCATATGTAGTGAACCTTACGGGTTATGCATGCCACATACACTAAGTATGTGGAGCTTGATTCTTATAGATAGCATCATGTTGATATGGTATGGTATGAAGCTTGAGAACAATTTAGGGGACCTCTTGCACCACCGACGGGATGGAGGGAGTTTTCTGAGTCATTTATGCAACATTATTTGCATTTAGAACTCCATTGAGCCAGGAAAGACAGATTTTTATGGTAGGAGAAGGGTATTATAAGTGTTTGAGAGTATTGCATGTTATTTAACTCCTTGGTTAGATATTCTCCCTTGGTTATGGCTGACATGACTGATAGAGTAAATTGATATTTGGGAGGTTTGGGATCACATTGTATTAATGAATATGCTACTGCTTCTCTGAATATGATTATGGATTGCTCATATTTAAGCATATGCGCAGAAACATAGAGGATTGGAAGAGGAAAAAACAAGCCGCTCGAGAGCATGATCGAGGCTAGTATAAGAGAACTCAGCCCACATGAAATACAGGAGAGTCCTGAGGTAGGTTCCAACCTCTGTTTCCTCATAACCCATCTTATCCAGTGGTTAAAGCAACATCATAGTCCTAAGGTCAGCGTCCTAATCAAATCACTCTTTCAAGTCAGGGTTAGAATTTTCGGGGACAAAGCTCACAGTATTGTGAGGATTCAGTAAGGTAAGGCCCCCTATGCTGTATGGTGGCCGACGTGGCAAGAATCATTTTGGGACATGTCGACAAGGTTCAAATTTATGTTATTCGTGTGAGCAACCTGGTCCAACTATGCATATTTCCCTGGTGGGAGGTGGGAGTTGTATGATGCAGCCAACGGATTTGTAGAACCTTCTTCTTCATCGATTGAGTAAGGCCCACAAACATCAGTTAGGGGAGATAGAGGTAGAGGTGGAGGATATGGCTCAGGTGGACAACGGAATCACATCTATGCATTGTTATATCGATAAGACCTAGAATCATCACCAGATGTGGTCATACGTATATTATCCGTGTTTCCACTAATATGTATTATTTTCTAGATCAATGTTCTAAGTTGTCGTATATAACTCCATTTGTTACCAATGAATGTGGTAAGTAACCTAAATTGTTACGTCAGCCATTTGAGGTGTCCACACCAGTGGGTGAGTATGTGATGGTTAGAAGGATATATAAAGGGGGTGATGTAATGATCGAAGATCGACACACTTTAGCTGATTTAAATGATTAGAAATGATGTAATTTGATGTTATTATGGGAATGTACTGGTTGTCTTCGTGCTATGCTATTGTGAATTGTTGGGCAAGGGTCATTTGTTTTAATTTCCTTGGAGAGCTTGTCATTTAATGGAAGGTTTATGTTGCAGCACCTAATGGGATGTTTATATCTTACCTTAAGGCCGGGATGATGATCTCAAAAGGGTGTATCAATTATTTTTTGTGAGTGTAGGATGCAGGGGAAAAACCTCAACCCTTCGATCCGTTCTAATTGTTAATGAATTTTCTGATGTGTTCCCTGATGGGCTCCCGAGTATACCACCAAGAGGCAAGCTGAGTTTTCCATCAACGTGCTTCTCGATACACAATTGATATCCATCCCCCCATATGGGATGGTTCCTACTGAGTTGAAGGAATTGAAAGCTTGAAATATCTTTTAGATATCCGACCCACTACTTCTCCATGGGGAGCCCTAGTTCTATGTTCATAATAAAGATGGTTCGTTGATGATGTGCATTAGTTATAGATAGCTGAATAAAGTAACAATTAAGAAAGAGTATCCTCTTCCAATGATCAATCTTTTGTTTGACCAGTTGCAAGGCGCTAAGTATTTTTCGAAGATTGATCTCATATTTGGGTATCATCAGTTAAAAATCATGGAAGAAGATATTTTGAAGTCATCTTATAGAACACGATATGGCCATTATGAGTTCCTTGTTATGTCTTTTGGCCTAACCAACACACCATCGACCTTTAAGGATCTGATGATCGAGTGTTTAAGCCATTTTTGACATCTCTGTGCTCGTGTTCCTAGATGATATTTGGTGTATTAACGATCAGAAGTCAAGCACAAAGAACATTTATGAATGCTATTATGCATGCTCCGGGCTCACAGGTTGTACATCTCTAAATGCGATTTCTGGTCGAACTCAGTGGTTTTTCTTGGGCGTATAGTATCACGTGAGGGTTTCACAGTTGATAGTCAAAAGATCAGAGTAGTTAAGAATTGGCCAAGGCCCAGAACCCCTATGGAGGGACGTAGCTTCTGGGCTTAGTCAGCTACTACCGAAGGTTTGTGGAGAATTTCTCTTCCATAGCTGCTCCATTGAAAAAGTTGACGCACAAGGGAGTAACATTCTGGTTGACCGATACTTGTGAAAAAAGCTTCAAAGAGTGAAAGGACATGCTAACCTTGGCTGTAACTTTAACTCTTCCCGAAGGACCCAAAATCTACCTTATATATTGTGATGCCTCTATAGTGGGATTGGGAAGTGTTTTGAAACAACACAGTATGGTTATAGCATACGCTTCAAGACATATGAGACAACATGAGAAAAATTACCCAACCTAGATCTGTAGTTAGCGACTGTCATCTTTCCTTTGAAAATATGGCGTCATTATTTGTATGAAGTTCAAGTTGACAAATTTACAAATTATAAGAATTGTAGTATATATATTCAAACAAAAAGAATTGAAGAGACTACGGAGTTGGCTTGAATTGTTGAAAGACTAGGATGTTGATATTCAATATCACCCTAGTAAGGCAAACATTGTAGCCGATGTGTTAAGCCAATAATCCATGAGTAGGCTAAACCATGTTGAAATTGAAAAATTGGAGATTACCAAAGACTTGTGTTGGTTGGCTAATTTAAGTGTACAATTGATCAACACCAGCAAGGGAGGATCCATAGATCGAAACATTGTTGAATCCTCGTTAGTGGCTGAAGTAAAGGCACGCCAATTTGACGATCCAACCCAGGTGGAAATAAGAGAAGGTATTCCCTTTAAGAAAAAGTAGTGTTCGAACTATCTGATGATGGATCCCTTAGATAAAAGGACTGGTTGTGTGTGCCCAATGTCGGGGGACTCCAATAGTAAATTATGGTGGAAATCTACTAATCCCAGTATTCTATCCACCCGTGGTCAACCAAGATGTACTGTGATCTTCGACAATTGTACTAGGGGAATCGCATGAAGAGGAGCATTGGTGAATACGTTTCCAGCCAAATTTCCAACAAGTAAAATTTGAACACATGAAACTAGGAGGATTACTTCAGAATATGGAAATCCCGACCAAGAAATGGGAAATAGTTAACATGGAGTTTATTACTGGAATACCATGTTCTAGTTGAAACTTTGATTCCATATGGGTTATTATGGATAAACTCACCAAGTCAGCTCATCTCTTACCTGAAAGGACCACCTTTTAGGCCGAAGATTATGCTAAATTATATATCAAGGAAAAGTTCGAGATCATGGAGTTCCAATTTCTATTAGCTCGGACGGGGGAACCCGGTTTACAGCCAAATTATGGAGATATTTTTAAATAAGGTTGGGTACAAAGATCAATCTTAGCATAACTTTTCATCCACGGACAGACGGTCAAGCTGAATGTACTATTCAAAACACTCGAGGACATACTACGAGCCTGTGTTTCGGAATTCAAAGGAGATCGGGAGGATCTTCTACCACTCATCGAATTTGTATACAACAACAATGACCATGATGGAATTCGAATGGCACCCTATGAGGCCTTATATGGACAGAAGTGCAGATTTTCTATCGCTAGTGTTTTGCATTAATCACTAGTGTTTTGAACTAGTAGTGTGATTTATACCTTGTAGGAGCGATTCCGAGTGATGTAGATCTTAGGGAGCTAATTTGAGATATTTGGAGCTTTGATGTATGAATAAAAGCATAAGGGATTAAGTGGGGATCATGTTCAGGGGCTGAGGACTACATCTAGATATTAACAATGACGAAACAATCTGCACTCTAAGAAATTTGCACTAATGCGACGCACATTGTGGCATACAGTGTGACGTAGCAGTACAAATGGTGTCACTTGTGAATTTTTTAGTTCTCTGAATTTTCCCAGTGCTGCCCTTCCTGGCGCATCGCCCCATGCGGCGCGCTTGTACAAATTTCAGAGTAATTATCCTATTTCGCGTTAGAAAGGGTATTTTTGTTTGGGCCCGAACCTACTTGGTATATACATGGAAAAATGTTATTTTATGGACTTTACATCTTATACCAAAGGAAGCTATGGAGGAGGTGGAGAAGCAAAAGCACAAGGATTTCATCATTCACTCCTCACTCAAGACATAAGGTTGGATTGTTTTACGTTTTCCTTTAACATAAACACATTTGTGATGAATTAGTCCATATCCATGGAGTAGTTCTCTTTAGGGTTTGATCGATTTCGTGTATTGATATTTTTTTGTGGATATTAACTCTAGGCTTATGTATTGAATCGTTGTGGATGATTCTATTGTTGCATCTAATTGATAGAGGCATAGCTTGTGATATCTTTGCATTATATTTTGTTGGTTGAAGTCATTAATTCTTCTTAGTAATCGGGACGCTAGTTGACATGTTGATTAAACTTAGTTAGGATGATAATCAAGAGAGGTTCTCCTAAAGACCAGTCCACTACAAATTCTTGCACATCTTCACGAGCATAACATAGTTCATCTCGTGAGCTTGAGACTTAATAGAGAGAGGAGTTTCTACTAAACGTTTGAACTAGTAATTGAATGAATTCTGAGACTCACTTAAACATTAGAAATGAGTTATCTAGAGTTAGATCCCAAACAATTATCATGCACCAATTCCAGCAATACGCTATTTTCTCCCACCGATAACCTTCTTTGATTGCTTCTTGTTCGGTTGTCATTAGTTAATAACTGTAGATTCTTATCTAGAGTTATCTAGAGTTAGATCCCAGCAATACGCTATTTTCTCCCACCAATCAATAATGTTTGACATAGTTTGTACTGCTAATTCAGGAATTTTTCTTTTTATTTTATTTTATTTTTCCCTTTATCTGTTGGTTTTATTTGACGGTAATGTTGGAGTTTATATTTTTTTTTTTGTTCATACTGTTTTTTCAGATTTTGAACATATTTATATTCTGTTTTAGATATAATATCTATCAATTGTTCTAATTTATTATTTTCTATCTGTGTGGTATGTAGCCATTTATATTGAGAGTATAATTCGTTCAATTTCTTATTTGTTTTTCTTAGTTTTTTACTAGTCTGATGTATTTTAGTTTGCGTACTTGCTCTGATNGTTATGTTGGAGTTTATATTTTGTTCATACTGTTTTTTCAGATATTGAACATATTTATATTCTGTTTTGGATATAATATCTATCAATTGTTCTAATTTATTATTTTCTATCTGTGTGGTATGTAGCCATTTATATTGAGAGTATAATTCGTTCAATTTCTTATTTGTTTTTCTTAGTTTTTTACTAGTCTGATGTATTTTAGTTTGCGTACTTGCTCTGATACCAATTTGGGATGGGGTCGTTTTCTTAATTATCATTTAAATGATTTTCCATAATATTCTTTCTGTAGCGGAATTAATCTGAGTATTTCTTTTAGGCTTTCTAATATATATTCTATGTATTCTATATCTTTGGTTCTTTGATATTCTTCTATATTGGTTTTTATTAAGTCTGATAGTAAATTTACACTGTCGGTAGTTTGCTGCCAATATTGTAGGTATATATGATTCATTATTGTTCTGAATATAAATCTAGTTCATATAAGTCTATATTTATTTCATCTGATATAATTAATTCTGTCCAATTTTGATTCATTATTTCTATTATTTCAAAATTAACTAATTTTTTATAGATTATCCTTTTTGTATCATTATCTATATTTTTTAGAATATGTAAGATGAGTATCTTATAACTAAAGTCATTATCCAATAAGTATGTATTCATTTTTTCATCTGTTTTACTAAACATATTCCCTATAATCTCTATGCATATTATCCTTATTCATCATAGCATAATAAGTTATTTTTATTCATCTTTTCTGGTCACTACCATGCTTTTCTGCTTCAATCAGTTACCCTAACAGCGCCTCAACTTTGTTTACTCCCCTAAACGGCTTCTTTGCCTATTGGTTTCAACCTTAGGATGGCATAGTCTGGGCTTACCTACTCTCAGCATATTTTCATGGCAAACTTTCTCAAGATGAAATTTATAACAGTACTATAGCATGATGAAGAATTATAATTTGCAAGAGATTCTAAGGAATATAGTAATTTAGCTATTCATAATTATAAAATGACATACCTGTTCTTGTAGATTGTTTGAATGCTCCATAGCTTTTTTAAGATATATTTTTATTTAAGATAGTATTTTAGAGAGATGGTAGAGAAAGTGTAGTTTTAGAACTTCGAATGAAGAGCTTGCCTCTCTTCTTCGGTTTAGCTTCTTATTTATAGCTGAAGGTAGCTGATACCAAATTGTCCTAATTGCCCTTTTTTTTTTACAAATGGGCGGTTCTAATTAAAAGATTAAAAAGTAAAAGAGTGCATGTCCTTTTCTTTACATTTGGACGGCTCAGAAATAAAGTAAAAAGCTAATTACTATTCTACTTTTGACTTATTATAAGAAAACAAAAAACTTTACATAATTGTATTTCTTTATGTCTTCATCATAAGTCTTTTTCTGTCGGCCATCTCCTTTATGTCATTTTCTTTTCTGGAATCTGCTTTATGTGGTTTTCTTTCTTATCTTCTTTGCTGGATCTGATTTCTTTCTTTAGCTGGATTCATCTAACTGGACGTCTGGGATTACGTTATCTTCTCCGTTACATTTTGAGCATATGTGCTCAGGGTATACTGGTCCAACTAATTTGCAGTATCTAATCATTATCTGTTGAGAAATAAAGTCTTTTCGTATAGCTATTGTAATTAGTTGTTGCTCGGGTCTAAGTAATGTCATTACCCATTTCCGTATTTCTTCCATGTCGTTTTCTCGTAGTTCTTTTGAGTGTGCGTATATTATTGTCTGTCCTCTTGAGTAGTAGTTCCATACTGGACTTTCATTTAGGTAGTTGTTTTCTAGCTCGCTAAGTATTGTAGATAGTCTAATTATCCTTTTTTTTGCGTAGAAATCAGGTAGTCCTACTTTAGGTATCTCTGGTTGTTGCTCTATATTTTCGGGTATGATCATGTCTCGTGTAAGTCCTATTTTAATAACTTGAATTGGTGATTTTATCTCATCATGGAGTATTTCTGTTGGTGCTGTATAGAATTTTATAAAAAATAGGTTTCCTTTGGTAATTCTTTTATAGGTAGTAAAGGGTTTGTATATTTCTGGTATTGTAGCGATTTCTTCTCCTGTAGATGTATATACGGTACTAAGTAGTCCGTAATTGTAACAAGTGTTTACTAGGTTTGCACTAGTTCCTGGCTCACTGGGGGTGTGTACGGACTCCGGAGGGGCTCCTTCAGCCCAAGCGCTAATATCCCTCAGCACCTCACCATCACTCTTGGCCCTCGGCCACACTCGGTAGAACCACTCAAAGGCCCCTCGGGCGAATCAGTAAAACAGGGTACTCGACCCAAAACATCATTTTAAATGCTTATGTAGTGTAAATAAGGCTGAGTTTCGAAAAACAGTATGCCCAACGATGCTGAGTGAAACGTCAACAAATAGCGAGAAAACATCAGTAAAAAGCCCCCAAGGGGTCTAAACAGATCGGCACAAGGCGCAAAACACGGCGTATAGCCCAAATATTTCACAAATCATAGAACATAATTTAACATAAGGTTCTGAGTAAAAACAAAAATGCAACTCATTAGTTGCTACGGAGAGGACCTAGTCCAGTCCAAAAATCAGTACACGCCACATACTCGTCATCCGACATGTGCGCCACTCCAAAATCAGTGAGA
Organism: Nicotiana knightiana; assembly: GCA_005239525.1. Classification (NCBI taxonomy): domain Eukaryota; kingdom Viridiplantae; phylum Streptophyta; class Magnoliopsida; order Solanales; family Solanaceae; genus Nicotiana; species Nicotiana knightiana. The sequence continues at coordinate 97,084 of ML387800.1, read as the reverse complement.
AAATATGTAGTCCAGGGTTCCATAGCCTCAGGACAAGATTTATAACCATTACTTACCTCTACCGAGCCACGATACTAGTCCGCAATGATCTTGCCCCTCAAATTGGCTCCTGATTGCTCCGAATATAGGCATAACTAGTTTAACATCATCAATATATAACCAAGGAACACAACCCAATCGAAAACTATCAAATTACGCAAAAATATCGAAATTTGGCCAAACCCGAGCCCTAGGCCCATGCCTCGAAATTCGATAATTTTTACATCACTACAAACCTCGTCCTCCCACGATTCTACTCATACCAAAATCATCAATATCGGATCACAATTGCCTACCCAAGACCTCAAAAGAATTTCCAATTCTCCACCCCCTTCTTCCCAACCTTTTCCTACTCAAATCCTTAAATTTTCAAGCCTAATCCGAACAACATAGCATAGGAACGATGTTAGAAACCAAAGAACTTACCTTTGCTGAAGAATCTTGAGTTTCCCTCTCCAAATCGCCTTCAAAGGACTCCTCCTGCATGCAAAATGGTGAAAAATAAGAGAATTTTCGCAGAGGCCTTTATATATTGTTCTGCCAGTCATTTCCGCTCTTGCGGACCATTAGCCGCACCTGTGGACCCGCACCTGCGGTCCCAGGTGCGCACCTGCGGCATCTCACTTAACGGGCCAATCCCGATTCCGCACCTGCGATACTTCTTCGAACCTGCGACATTGCAGGTGCGACAAATTCCTCGCACCTACAGACCACTCCCCACTCAGCCAAATCTCGCACCTGCGGAGCCCATTCCGCTCCTGCAGAACCGCACCTGCGGCTCCCTTTCCGCAGGTGCCGAAACACCAGCAACAACAACCTGCAGATTTACCAAAGTCACTCCAAACTTCTCGTTAACCACCCAAAATCAATCCTGAGCCCCTCGAGCCCCAACCAAACATACCAAGACACCCCGTAGCATTACTCCAACTTAGTCGAGCCTTTGAAACACCAAAAACAACACGAAAACACCAAAATTACATCAAATTCAAGCCTATGAACTTTGAAACTTCCAAATTCTGCCAACCATGCCGAAACCAACCAAAACACCTCCGATTGACCTGAAATTTTGCAGACATATCCACAATGACAATATGAACCTGTTCCAACATCCGCAATTCCATTCCGACTTCGATAGCCTATTTTCCACTGCTGACCGGAAATCACCAAAAACTAACTTTCGCCAATTCAAGCCTAATTCTACACCGGACAACACAAAAATATTGTGAACACACTCTTATGTCCCAAATCACCTAACGAAGCTATCTGAGCCATAAAATCCGCATTCCGAGGTCGTTCCCCAATAAGTCAACTCTCAGTTGACTTTTCCCATTATAAAGTTATCTTTTAAGGACTAAGTTACTAAATTCACATTTAACCATTCCGATTTCAAGCCTATCGATTCTAACACATGAATAATAGAATAACCCACCTATGACAAGTCAATAACAGCGATTATAATGCATGTTTTACGTAACGACGGACCGAGTCGTTACATTCTCCCCCTCTTAAATAAACGTTCATCCTCGAACGGGTCTAGAAACATACCTGGAGTCTCAAACAAGTGAGGATATTTGCTCTACATCTCCCGCTCGGTCTCCCAACTAGCCTCCTCCACTGGCCCACCTCTCCACTGCACCTTCATTGAAGCTATCTCCTTTGACCTCAACTTTCTGACCTCGCGAGCCAAAATAGCCACTGGCTCTACCTCATAAGACATATCATCCTCGAGCTGAACTGAGCCGAAGTCTAACCCATGAGATGGGTCACCAAAATATTTTATGAGAATCGACACATGGAATACCGAATGAACACTCGATAGACTGGGTGGCAAGGCAAGTCTATAAGCCACCTCTCCAACCTTCTGAAGCACCTCGAAGGGCGCAATAAACCTCGGACTTAGCTTTCCTTTTTTTGAACCTCATAACACCCTTCATGGGTGATACCTTCAGCAGTACCATATCCCCTTCCATAAAAGACACATCCCGAACCTCCTGGTCCGCATAACTCTTCTGCCTAGACTGCGTCGTGCGAAGTCTCTCATCAATAAACTTCACCTTCTCCAACGCATCCTGAATCAAATATGTGCCCAATAACTTAGCCTCACCAGGCTCAAACTTACCAACCAACGATCTACGCCTCCTACTACATAAAGCCTCATATAGGGCCATCTGAATACTGGACTGATAGTTGTTGTTATATTCAAACTCCGCTATTGGCAGGAACTGATCCCATGAACCACCAAAATCAATCACACAAGCCCGTAACATGTCCTCCAGAATCTTAATAGACCTTTCCGACTTCCCGTCGGTCTGAGGATGAAATGTAGTGCTCAACTCAACCTCATTACCCATACGGCTCTATACGGCCCTCCAAAATTGAGATGTGAACTGAGTACCCCTGTCAGAAATAATAGAAACCGGAACTCCATGCAATCGGACAATCTCCTTAATGTAAATCTCAGCTAACCTCTCTGAAGAATAAGTAGTACCAACAGGAATGAAGTGTACGGACTTGGTCAGCCGGTCCATAATAACCCATATAGCACCAAACCTCCTCAAAGACCGTGAGAGTCCAACTATGAAGTCCATGGTGATCCGCTCCCACTTCCACTTCGGAATATCAAACCTCTGAAGAAATCCACCTGGTCTCTTGTGTTCTTACTTAACCTGCTGATAGTTGAGACACGGAGCCACAAACTCCACAATATCCTTCTTCATTCTCCTCCACCAATAATGCTGCCTCAAATCCTGATACATCTTCGCAGCACCCGGATGGATGGAATACCACGAACTATGAGCCTCTGCTGGAATCAAAATCTCGAAGCCCATCTACATTGGGCACGCAAATTCGGCCCTGCATCGCCATGACCCCATCATAACCAATAACCACATCCCTGGCATCACCGCAACGGCCCCTGTCCTTGAGAATAAGAAAATGTGGATCATCATACTGGCGTGCTCTAATCTGATCGTAAAGAGTAGACCTGGAGGCTACACAAGACAACACCCGTGGGGGCTCTGATAGATCCAATCTCACCAACTGACCTGCCAAGGCCTGAACATCAAGAGCTAATGGCCGCTCTGCTATTGGAAGGTAGGCTAGACTCCCCAAACTCTCTGCTCTGCGACTCAGGGCATCGGCCACTACATTGGCCTTCCCCGGATGATATAAGATAGTGAGGTCATAATCCTTGAGGAGCTCCAACCATCTCCTCTGGCGCAAATTCAAGTCTTTCTGCCTCAGCAGATGCTGCAAACTGCGATAATCAGTGAAAATCTCACATGTGCTCCATACAAATAATGCCGCCAAATCTTCAAGGCATGAACAATGGCAGCTAACTCAAGATCGTGCACCGGATAATTCTTCTCGTGCACCTTCAACTGCCTGGACGCGTAGGCAATCACCCTACCGTCCTGCATCAATACCGCTCCCAAGCCAACTCTAGAAGCATCACAATAAACTGTGTAAGAACCCGAACTAGCAGGCAAAACTAGTACTGGAGCTGTAGTCAATGGTGACTTGAGCTTCTGAATGCTCTCCTCACACTCATCAGACCATCTGAATAGAGAACTCTTCTGGGTCAATCTGGTCAAAGGCGAAGCAATAGAAAAGAATCCCTCCATAAAGCGACGGTAATAACCTGCCAAACCAAGGAAACTCGTAACTTCTGTAGCTGAGGACGGTCTGGGCCAACTCTGCACTGCCTCAATCTTCTTTGGATCAACCTGAATCCCCTCACTAGACACCACGTGGCCCAAGAAAGATACTAAACAAAGCCAAAACTCACACTTGGAGAATTTCGCATAAAGATTCTCCTCCCTCAACCTCTGTAACATAATNTGAGAATGTCAGAATCCCGAATCCTCAACTGATGATACCCAGATCTCAAATCAATCTTGGAAAACACACTAGCTCCCTGAAGCTGGTCGAACAAATCATCAATGCGGGGCAAGGGATACCGGTTCTTCACCGTAACCCTATTCAACTACCGATAGTCAATACACATACGCATGGACCCATCCTTCTTGTTTACGAACAACACCGGTGCACCCCAAGGTGACACACTAGGCTGAATGAACCCCTTATCCAGGAGCTCCTGAAGCTCCTCTTTCAATTCATTTAGCTATGTTGGTGCCATACGATATAGTGGAATAGAAATAGGATGATTGCCTGGCACCAGGTCAATACCAAAATCAATATCCCTGTCAGGTGGCATGCCTGGTAGGTCTGCAGGAAACACATCCGGAAAGTCAAGGACCATAGGAACTAAGTCAATAGCGGGATTCTCACCACCGACATCCCTCACAAAGGCCAAATAAGATAAACACCCTTTCTCAACCATGCACTGAGCCTTCAGGTAAGAAATCACCCTGCTAGGCATATACTCGGAAGAACCTCTCCACTCAACCCTCGGACACCCTGACATAGCTAAAGTCACGGTCTTAGCATGATAATCAAGAATAGCATGGCACAGAGATAACCAATCCATGCCCAATATCACGTCAAAATCGACCATGCTGAGTAACACTAGGTCCACTCGTGTCTCCAGACCCCCAATAGATATCATGTATGACCGATACACGCGGTCCGCAACAATGGTATCGCCCACTAGAGTCGACACATTAACAAAGGTTACTAGAGACTCACGGGGACCATCTAGAAAACCGGTAAAATATGAAGAAACATAGGAATATGTGCAACTAGGGTCAAATAAAGCCAAGGCTTCACGACAATAGACTGAAACAACACCTGCGATCACCGCATCTGAGGCCATAGCATCCAGCCTGGCTGGAAATGCATACATGCGAGCCTGACCTCCCCTACTCGACCTCCCCCTCTAGGGCGGCCTCTGGCTGACTGACCACCACCCCAGGCTACCTGGGCGGGTGGTGAAGTGACTGGAGCTGAAGTCGATGGCTGGCCCCTCTACTAAGAAGATCCATTGGAACGGCGGGGACACTGCCTCCACCCGTGCCCAAACTCTCCACACTCAAAACAACTCCCTGGAGCTGGAGGCGGGGACTGATAGAAACCCCTAGGACCCGTGCGACCACTGGAAGACTCCTGCATAGAAGAACCCTGAACTGGAGGTGCTCGAGCCTCACTCTGATATAGGAGGGGACCAAATGAAGTACGGCCTGACTGAGAACCATGGGGACCCTACCCCGAGGAGGCACCACCATATGCTGGACAGTCTGACTGAGGGGGCCTGAATGAACGACCCCTACCATGCTGAAACTATTCCCTGAAGGGAGCACCACTGGAACTGCCCGAACCACGAGGCCTCTTGGCCTCCCTCTCCTCCCGCTCCTGACGGCGAATAGACCCAATATCTCGAGCTATGTCAACAACCTACTTTAATGAAGCACCCGATACTCTCTCCCGAGTCATAAATAATCAAAGTTGATAATAAAGACCATATACAAACCTCCTCACTCTTTCCCTATCAGTAGGGATAATCTCAGAAGCATGCCTGGCCAACTCGGAGAACCTCATCTCGTACTGAGTAACTGATAACTCTCCATGTCGTAGCTGCTCAAACTGCCTGCGCTGCTCCTCTCTGTGGGACTGAGGAACATACTTCTCCAAAAAGATCGTCGAGAACTGCTGCCAGGTAAGAGGTGTTGAACCAACCGGTCTACGCCTCTCGAATGACTCCCACCAGGTAAAGACAACACCCGCAAACTAAAATGTAACAACTGAGACCCCACTGGTCTCCAAAATACCCGCGGTACGCAATATCCTCTGGCACCTATCTAGAAATCCCTGGGCATCCTCGTCCTCTATACCGCTGAAAGTCGGAGGCTGAAGTCTGTTGAATCTCTCCAACCTGCGCTGCTCGTCCTCAGCCATAGCAGGGACCACTTAATCCTGGACCGGAGCAACTGGCTGATTTGGGGCTGCTCCCGGTGCCTGAATACCCTATGCAGCCTGCTCAGGTGCCGGGGTAGCTGGAGTCCGGTTGCCTCCCCCGGCCTCAGCTGTAGTGGCAGTAGAAGACATGGAAACGACCGGAGCCAAATTGGTGCATACTGTCAATATCTGAGACAGGGTTTCATGAAGACTCGGAAAACCATAGGCACTGCTGGTGCCTGAGCCTGCCCCGCTGGGACACCATCGGCGGGAACCTGATCATGATCGATAAGGGGATCCAGAGTCACTGCCCCGGCTACTGCACGGGCTGGCCCCTACCTCTACCACGGCCACATACTCGTCATCCGACATGTGCACCATTCCAAAATCAGTGAGAAAATATGTAGTCCAGGGTTCCATACCCTCAGGACAAGATTTATAACCATTACTTACCTCTACCGGGCCGCGACACTAGTCCGCAATGCTCTTGCCCCTCAAATTGGCTCCCGATTGCTCCGAATCTAGCCAAACCCAGTTTAACATCATCAATATATAACCAAGGAACACAACCCAATCAAAAACTATCAAATTACGCAAAAATCTCAAAATTCGGCCAAACCCGAGCCCCGGGCTCACACATCGGAATTCGTTAATTTTTACATCACTAAAGACCTCGTCCTCCCACGATTCTACTCATACCAAAATCATCAAAATCGGATAACAATTGCCTACCCAAAACCTCAAAAGAATTTCCAATTTTCCACCCCCTTCTTCCCAACCTTTTCCTACTCAAATCCTTAAATTTTCAAGCCTAATCCGAACAAAATAGCATAGGAACGATGTTAACAATCAAAGAACTTACCTTTGCTGAAGAATCTTGAGTTTCCCTCTCTAAATCGCCTTGAAAGGACTCCTCCCGCATGCAAAATGGTGAAAAATAAGAGAATTTGCTCGGAGGCCTTTATATACTGTTCTGCCAGTCATTTTCGCTCCTGCGGACCATTAGTCGCACCTGCGGACCCACACATGCGGTCCCAGGTGTGCACCTGCGGCATCTCACTTAACGGGCCAATCCTGATTCCGCACCTGCGACATTGCAGGTGCGACATATTCCTCACACCTGCGGACCACTCCCCACTCAGCCAATTCTCGCACCTACGACTCCCTTTCTGGAGGTGCGAAAACACCAGCAACAGCAACCTGCAGATTTACCAAAGTCACTCCAAACTTCCTGTTAACCACCCAAAATTAATCCCGAGGCCCTCGGGCCCTAACCAAACATACCAACATACCCTGTAGCGTTATTCCAACTTAGTCGAGCCTTTGAAATACCAAAAACAACACGAAAATACCAAAATAACTTCAAATTCAAGCCTATGAACTTTGAAACTTCCAAATTTTGCCAACTACGCCGAAACCAACCAAAACACCTTTGATTGACCTGAAATTTTGCAGACATATCAAAAATGACATTACAAACCTGTTCCAACTTCCGCAATTCAATTTCGACCTCGATAGCCTATTTTCCACTGCCGACCGGAAATCACCAAAAACTAACTTTCGCCAATTCAAGCCTAATTCTACATCGGACATCACAAAAATATTTTGAACACACTCCTAAGTCCCAAATCATCTAACGAAGCTATATGAGCCATAAAATCCGCATTCTGAGGTCGTTCCCCAATAAGTCAACTCTCAGTTGACTTTTTCCATTATAAGGCTATCTTTTAACACTAAGTTACTGAATTCTCATTTAACCATTCTGATTTCAAGCCTATCGACTCTAACACATCAATAATAGAATAACCCACCTATGAAAAGTCAATAATAGCAATTATAATGTATGTTTTACATAACGACGGACCGGGTCGTTACATTTCTTTTTGTTAGTTGTAGTAGTTAGAGATAGAAACAAATTGAACAAACCATAAAAATTTTAAAACTTTTGACTTTTCCCAACGATGGATATCATTCGGCAGATTTATTAAGGGATTAAGTCAAAGGAAAAAGACACACAAATTTTCCTCTGTTAGGTAGTGTAACAATTCCCATTTTGTTTTTCTTTGTACCGCAGTTCTTTTCCAAGGATTTTGTTTGAACCAGGTATAGTTAGTTTTTATTTTTGTTAGTGGTAGGTAAATTTGTGATGTGATTTGAATTGAAAGCACTTTCTCATGACTTCATTATGCTTTGAGAATGGTGAGTGCTTTAGTTGTGACTCTTAGGCTAAATTGTGGACTCTTGTATAAGTACCTTAAATTGTATGATCTTAACTTTGCTTAACTACTTTGACTAGAGTGTCTTGATAATCCAATCTTGATTGAGTTATGTGCCATGTGTGTCTTAGGTTTGTGTCATTATGTGTATTGCATTTGATGTCTAGAACTTTCCCCGTGTGTTTGTAAAGCGAAATAGCGGTTTTATTCAGTCTTGGAAGTGATATAGGCATTTCTTTGTTGAGGCAGATATATGCTATGAACCACCTAATGTTTTATCGTAGTTAACCCTTTTGAACCTGTAATACTATTTCTTCGGAAGCCACATTACAAGCCTTACCCATTTTTTTTGAATTGACCATCTATTTGAACCTTTTACCTCTTGTGAGCACTTGAATTGGTTATTAATTTTGTAAAAGTTAAAGTGTGGGGTGATTGGTCTGGCTTTTAAGTGTAACTAAGGAAGTCAGATAAAGGTGCACTTTTTTTAAAAAGTAAGAGCCAATTGAATTGAAAGAGAAAAGAAAAAAAAAATAAGTGCATGATTGTGAAAAATATTCCATGATAGTGGTAACTCTTGATGTAATTGTGTGTGAAGAAGTAAGGAGTTGATGTATATTGATGTGAAGGTATATTTATGGTTTGACATAAGTTTGGGGTTTTGAGCAATGAATTTTATGCATTAAAGTGATTAGGGAGGTGTAGTAACTCATATATAAAATTTATCTTACCCATCTCGCAAGTCTATGTTAGACCAATTAAAGTCCTACCTTATCCATGACTAAGTGAACTCAATTAGTAGAGTAGTACACTACGGGCAAGCCTATGGTTTATCTTTTGTGTCATATGAATGTTGTTTCTGAGAGTGTAGAACTACTCTCGATTTTTGTTCTTAAGTTTATGTTGAGTCCTAATTGTTCATAAGTTTATGGTGTGTGGAACTACTCTCGATTATTGTGTTAGGGCACTTAATACATGAAGGAAAGGTAATGCCATTGACCTCTATGATAGAGTAAGTGAGTGAGTTGTGAATAATGCGTGGTACTTTTGAGTCAAATCTTGAGCGATGATGTTACACTATTGTGTGCTTAATCTATTTTGAATACTCCCTGTGGAATGAGTTAGAAGAGTTGAATAAAAAGGTCATGTCTTTATGAAGTGTAGTTTGATTTCTCGAGGACGAGCAATGGTTTAAGTGTGGGGTGTTGATGGTGTAGGCTATAATTGTGTATTTTATTCTCTTATTGCACTCTAATTTACTGCACTTAAATTTAGTTTGAGCTTTAATCGCTAGTGTTTTGTACTAACTATGTGTTTTATGCCTTGTCGGAGCAATTACGAGTGATGTAGATGTTACAGAGCTGATTGGAGGTATTTGGAGCTTTGAAGTATGAGTAAAAGCCCAAGGAATCAAGGCGAGATCATGTTCGGAGGTGGAGGACCACATCTAGATATCAAGAATCAAGAAAAATCTGTACTTTGAGAAATATGCAATGATGTGGCGCACAGTGCAAAACACAGTGCAACCCAGCATTACAAATCCTGCTTCCTATGAATTGTTGAGATATCTTAAGTTTCCCACTGTTACCCGGTCTGGCGCGTTTCCCCATGCGGCGCGCCTGAACAAATTTTATAGATTAACTGTTCTATTTCGCGTAGGAAAAGATGTTTTCATTTGGGCCCGATCCTACTTGGTATATATATACATGGAAAACGTTATCTTATGGACTTTTGACACATCTTAGACATAAGGAAGCTAACGAGGAGGTGGAAAAGAAAAAGCGCAAGGATTTCATCATTCAATCCTCACTTAAGACACGAGTTTGGATCGTTATGTTTTCCTTTAACATAAACATATTTGTGATGAATTACTCCATATCTATGGAGTAGTTCTCTTCAGATTTTGATGGATTTCGTGTATTAATATTTATTTGTGGATATAAACTCTAGGCTTGTGTATTGAATCATTTTGGATGATTCAATTGTTTGATCTATATTCACTTGTTATTGTAATCGAGAGAGGCATAACTTGTGATATCTTTGTATTATATTTTGTTGGTTGAAGTCATTAATTCTTCTTTGTAATCGAAAGAGGCTAGTTGAATTGTTGGTTAAACTTAGTTAGGAGGATAATCGAGAGAGGTTCTCCTAACGACCAATCCACTACGAATTCTTGCATATCTTCACCAAGCATAAATTGGTTCATCTCGTGAGGTTGAGACTTAATCGAGAGAAGAGTTTCTAGTAAACGTGTGAACTAATAATTGAGTGAACTCGATAGACTCACTTGAACATTAGAAGTGAATTATCTAGAGTTAGATCCCAAGCAATTATCTTTAACCTATTCCATCAAACCCCTATTTTCGCCGACTGAAAACCTTCTTTGCTTGCTTCTTGTTCGTTGATCACTAGTCAATAACCGTAGATTCTTAGTTAATTGTATTTTTAAATCACATAATTCTCAATTGTCGATCTTCTTGGATAGCAACCAAGCTATAAACTATGAAAATACTATTTAACTCAAACTCCTATGGATACGATATTATATTATACTATATTCGACTAGAGAGCATATTTAAGTATGTGTTTTGCGCTCGTCAGTTGGTGCAAGAAGCTGTAAAAAAAGGAAAATGATTCGAGGTCGATTAGTGACCGCTCAAAGCAGGAACAAATTTTACTTAGACAATCGGCGATGAGATACTGAGTTCACAGTTGGAGACTGGGTATTCATAAAGATATCGCCTATGAATGGCGTACTGAGATTTACCAATGAAGGTAAACTCAACCTTGGTATATTGGGAACAATGCATCTGGTATTGCATGTGTCCATGCTTCATTGAGTGACCCATCTCCTATCTCTCCCCTAGAAGATGTTCAAATTGCTGACAATATATCATATGAAGAAACCGGTGGGTATCTTAGATCTTCAAGTTCGTAAGCCCCGAACTAAGGAAGTAACTTGAGTTAAAGTGCTTTAGAGGAGCAATAATATAGAAAAAATGACATGGGAAGCCGAAGAAGATATGAAGTAAAAATACCCTCATTTGTTTTGTATCTGAGAAAGTAATGTTGTAAATTCTATGGTAAATACTACTTAAATTATCATGAAGGATGATTGAAGAGTTCTGAGAGGTTGAACGCGAATCAACGTTCAAGGCGAAAGTTCCTACGGGGGAAAAGATGTTACAACCCACGCTTTTCCCCTTACATGAACTTTTGAAGTTAATAAGGCTTTCAAGCATGACCAATCAACTGGAGACACGTATAGGACTTTATGTGATACGTGCTTCATCGGATTTATGCAAATTGTTCTACCGGATGCTAGAGCCAGCGCGGGCGACCCATGTAGTACATCGGGGCAGTGTAGTTTTCAGATTGCAGATATATTAAGGAAGTAGGTCGCTCTTTTTCTTCTATTCTACAAAAAACGGCTGGTTTTTTCCTCCTAAAAACACTATTATGTTCTCTAAGAATTCATTGTGATGCAAGATCAAGTTAAAGTAAACTTGGAAAAAATTAATGTAAAACATTCTTGTGAGTATCACTATAGCACATGTCTTTTCGTTGTACTAATTTGGAGATTTCCTTAAAGGCGAATTAACCACTATGGAAGAGTAATAACCTAAATAGCAAGTTAGTCCTTTCAAAAAGGTATGTAATGCAGTCTTCTTGATTTGCATGACTTGATATAAATGTATCTTCCTATTTGATCCTTATGGTGTAATCCTAAATTGGTCTAAGTCCTTCTTGAGACACTATTCATATCTATGCATGTTCTTCACCGGTGGCATTCCTTACCCAGTACAAGATGTTTACAGATACTATCATAAGGTTGTTGAATATTATTCATTTTGAGTCTAACATTGATGTCTCTTATAATTGACTTTGTATCATACCTTTATATCTATGTATTTATTCTTATTTAGCGAGTCGTCGATGGGTGTCACGACCCAAACTGGAGGGTCATGACTGGCACACATGCCATAACTATCGAGCACAAACATACATTTTATCTAATCTTCCTTATTATATATAAGGAATGACGATATCAATATAAATGGTAGATTTGTATCATGAACAACCAACAATGAATGATAATGACAATGACATGACATAGATAACGTGGGCTGACAAGGCTGTCGTGAAGCTATATACAAGAAAAATTAGCTGACAAGGCATACCAAACTATACATGAGTCGACACCTGTCTATAAGCCTATAAAGGAGCATAAGTGTTGCAGCATTGCCGGAACAGGGCCCCGACATACCCATAATGTCTATAACAAAAATGCATACCAAGACCATGGCAAGTCCAGAGAAGGGATCTCGCCAATAACCGTTGAACTGGGCAGCCTACTTTTGTGGGGGAGCTGCATCTTCCTATCTATCAGGACCTGCAGTACCACATGCATCATTCAAAAATAAAAAGGACGTCAATACAATTAAAGTGCTGAGTATGTAAGGTAGGAAAGCATAAGACTAAAGGTAGGAAAGCATAAGACTAATACTGCAAACGGGGATAGAGATTATACAACCTCTAACATCTGGGTACCTCTGATGGTTACTGACATGAAATTCATGATATATATACATAAACTTCTAAAACATATGGCTACATGGGCATCCTCATCATCATATCGTACCCGACCGTAATAGGCTCGGTAAAAACATACCCGGCCATATGGAGTTCGGTAAAATTCAACTGATCAGTGGTTGCACAATAGGTGTTATACCTGCCTGACTATAGCGCGGCTCGGTAGACTAAAACAGATACATATATATATAATGCATGATGTACTCATTTGAATCATATTATGAACCTTTCGGAGTGACGTAAAGTCGATATTCTCTGTACACGTCATTAGGACTAACTCTTCATCAAGAGTCCTATAAGAATCAAGAAGTACCAAAAATATTGATAACATAAGAATAAGAGAAGAAACCTCAACATCAATTGTTCTATAAGAAGGGAAACAATGTAAGCACATCTAGCTTCTATGAGTAGAGTATCTTTGGAAGCTCGTTCGTTACCTTATGTACAATCAGAGTTGTGCAAAAGAAGGAAATAGATAGCCTCACATACCTTGTATATACTTCCCAACCTCAAGCTATGCAAAGGTTACTGCTCCGTCGTCGACAATAAGAGAAAAGATACTATCGTCATCGTTTATGTGTCGTAACTATTATATGTCGATCACGACCTATTTTATAATAAAACAGAAAGCATCTTCCCTATTTATATGATTTTCCACCAGTTAAAACAACCATCAAACATCCCAAACAACATCAACAATACTATATTAAGCCTCCCAAAAATTTTAACAATTGTTACGAACGGTAAGTTTGGTTAAGATTAACAAACTATAGTTTAAATCGCTTTCTTCTCATGTGAATATGTATACAGACACAACATCATTATACTTATATTACTACACCAACAACAACACTACAATATCAATAAACAATCACCACCCATTAAGCCCCTTAAAAATGCAAGAGCAACTCCCACAATCTAATGAAACTATATCCAATTCTAGTCCACCATTTCTAGTTACTACTCCATATGGTTTCATGGTACTAACAATTAAAACAATTATACAAGATTACACACATAAATTAAGAGATATTTCTTACCTTAAATGTACAATAAAAACTCTTATTCCCACATTAATTCAACTAGTATTTGCTTGTGCATGGGGTTTAATAGAGCAAAGTGAAACTTCAAGATGCTAGAAGTTTTCCTCCTCTTCCTTGATAAAGGAAAACCTTGGAAACATTTTTCTTGTTCAAGGGAACATCCAAAATAGTGTATGAACCCTTCTAAGGTCAACTAAGTTTCTATATATGTTCAAGAGAAACTTTCCAAGCAAAATCAAGCTCTAAAGTGCTGGAACGTTTTTTGTTGTAAAGAAAATCAGCAATCTCATAAGTCTCATGTTGTATAATTACCTTATGTACTATGGGGCCCACAAGTAGATATGTATGCTTTTTATGACTCATAAACTTGCTCATCAAGGTGATGACAAGCTAGTAGGTCATTAAATGTGGTGGTGAAGCAAACACCTCCTTTTCTAATTCCTTTGTTGATAGATAATTGTTATGTATATAATATATGGTAATGTGTAGTAATATAAAATATGTGTACTTAAAATAATATTTGGACCCTACTTATCGTACATTGTCGCAATGCATTTTCTTCCATTCGCTTAACCTTTATCCTTCCGGACACTTATGTGACATTGTTCCTAACTCTTAATATCCTTAACTTTGATCCCTCCGACGAAACACATTTTTTTCGTTTCATATAACTTCTAACTTCTTATACGTATTAGCCATTCTTATATACCCTTGTATCACCTAAGACCAATATGATTAACTTATTATCATCTCAAGGTATAATCTCTTCTCAGATTTACATCGACTAACTTACGGCGTGAAATATGTATGCGAATATGGGTTGTAACAATGGGACTGGGTAATGAGTTAGCTAAATATTACTGAGCCCTAATGAGGCGTGTATGAATAATGTGTTATGTGGTATCGTCGACCCCTGATGTCTTTGGGGTATGGAATAACGTGTTAGGGTGATATCACAAAATGCCCTTGAGACCGGGCAGAATCGAGACCTCCTAAGGTCGGGTAAGATGTGATGGAAGCATGAAACGTTACAGACTCCTCCTCGAGGCCAGGTACGATATAACATGATACAAGTGATATGATATGCTTGAACAATGGATTATTTATATAAAACATGTATGCATTTGTAATTCGAAGTTACTACAGTATACGATCCTTTGGCCTTGTCTTCAGTGTTCAGGTTGAATTGTGTATCCATATCTCTTATTTTATGTCTTCGGTTTACATATATATTATCATCTTTACATACTCGTTACATATTTCTTACTGATGCCCATTTCTCTTAGGCGTTGTGTCCATGCTCGCAGGTACCAATAGACTTGGTGTCGTCCCTCCCTAGTAGGGTGCTCGTTTTAGCAGTTGGTTCACACACTCCATTTCTTCGGAGTAGTTGTACAAAGGTTGATAATTACCAAAAAGTATGATTCTACTATTTTTATGGGTATGGTGGGGCCCAATCCCAACCAAATTGTATATCGAGGTACTCTTAGAGGCTTATAGACTAGTGTCTGGTTTGTTTGTGAACATGGTTATGACTCTGTTGACAAGCGGATGTGTGTGTGTGTAGGTGTATGTGTGTGTGTGTCATTGTATGTGTCATTGTGTGTAAGAATTTTCAACGTAAAGGCTTCGACCACAACCAATTATGAACATTTATTAAATTTTGGACGCTACCCAGTGAGGCGTGGCTGGCCAGAGTCATGATAAAATATGTGAGTATAATGTCAGTATGCACAGGATTTCGGGCGTCGTACGAGTCGCTCCTCCATTATTCTTCACATCAGTTGTAAATCTAACACTTATTGACTCATGATTTTTACTACCAGTCCTCGGGGTAGTTGTATTGAATTATTTTCAATTGTAGTTTTAATATTGATAATTTCTCATTGAAGTAGTACCTTGTAATATTTGGCTTACCTAGTAGGTTAGGTTAGGTTAGGTACCACCACGAAATTGGTGAGATTTGGGCCGCTGCATGATAATGTTTCTTGTGAAATTAAAGTTGAGTTGATGAAATATGCGCTTGCGCTTAAAGTTGATTACGTGATGCGTTATAGTACTTAGGAGGGTTAGCTACTATTATCCATATTTATCCTACCCGTCCTGTCATTCCCCGACCTTTGGGAGTGGGCGTCGAATGAGTTACCTCAGTCCAGCAAGCCTACTTAGTGCCTACCATTCAACCATGTCCATGAACAATTTGAGAATAAATTGCAAGAGATAGATAGTCAGAGAATGAAAGAGTTAAACATTATACTTCATTACTTAAGGAAATTCGTTGATAATTACCAAACATTACAATGTCATGCTTATGAATTGGAAATATATACGACAAGTAAAACATCTTTGGTTTGATTTCCCCAATCAAAATAACCCCACAACATGTCTACGGAGCCTCTAAGTGAACATGAGTACAATATGGAAGTGTCGGCACGGCTATACCAAAATGGGCCCCGATATTGAATATGGCGCACCAAAATGCATTGGGTGGATGATATGCTACTATCGAGGATCAATGTTTCCTGCTGAGTAACCACATGTACCCATTAAATATGTCGCGCCCCCGACAAAAGGGACAGTAGTACATATGGAATTATATTAGTATGTAAAGATAAATACC
Organism: Nicotiana knightiana; assembly: GCA_005239525.1. Classification (NCBI taxonomy): domain Eukaryota; kingdom Viridiplantae; phylum Streptophyta; class Magnoliopsida; order Solanales; family Solanaceae; genus Nicotiana; species Nicotiana knightiana. The sequence goes on along the minus strand of ML387800.1, from coordinate 80,720 downwards.
CTATCATGGAATGGAATGTCAACACAATAGGTGTATACGGTCAATACCAGGGACCCCGATATTGAGGCCTCTATAGCATGCCGAGCTTGATCTTATGAGGCTCGAAGTAGAAGTCTAAAGTTTGACCCCAAAGTGCATACCTCGAGAAAGTATACCGAAGGCCCGTCACGTCCTACCTCGAAGTAGTGTAAAATCGATGATCATCATGGAAAGGCAGGAAAATCCCAATAACACGTGGTCAGGGCCTATAATGTCTGCAAGAGAAAGTACAAATATGTACTAGGCCGTTATACAGTTGTACCAATAGCATTCATTTGTCATAATCATACCTATACTATGTTGGAATTCTCCCCTCCTATATAAAGGGAACCCCAATCATTCTTTTAGTACACAACATTTACTGCAATAGAACATTCTATGCTTTTTTCGTGCTCAACACTGTCTCTGAGCTTTATTACTCCTTATTTAGTGTTCTTCATTTATTTTTCTTCAATTATTGCTATTATCCGACCTTGAGGCCCCCGATTCCAGTGAGCTCGAGGCCTCAGTCTTGTGATAACTTTGGTTTGCTTATCTCATTTTCCTTACTTACATTCATTACTTCTTGATTATTAACTAGTATTGGAATAAATCACATATTTTTAGAATCAAAAATCAAATATAATTGTTAATACCATTTTCGAGGTAAAAAGTTTGGCGCCCACCGTGGGGCTAAAAATAACAGTGATTATTTTGGTGCTTGTTTCTGAAAACACAAGTTATTTTTCACACTTTTTCTTGTGCAAGAATCTTTGATTTCAGGTCAAAAAAATTTCTAACTCAAAAAATGAACATGAAAACAACGGTCCTGAGCTCCATGGTGAGAACACTGCAACTGCCTCAGTCGCCGGTGTGCCACCGCAAAATCCTGGGGTAGCACTAGCACAAATCCCCGTCGATGTAGGCTCACGCAATACTTTGCACGTTGATGCAGACATTGGCACCGATATAAGTGTGTACGGAGGTGACCAACATGAAGCGCAAAGAACACAAGCTCGGGAAGAAATAGAAGTTAGCCTACATGTCATTTTTTGTCACGACCCAACCTATGGGCCGCGACGGGCACCTGGTACCTTACTCAACCGAGTACCAACGTAACAAATCTTTCTTATCGTACTATCATGGGTAAATGGGCCAAAAGGACCGTCATGAGATAACCAGAATAAGATATAAGTGCATACTAGATATAGGATGAACAAACATGATATAGAAACTTATACATGTGACATACAGGCTTATAAGGCTGATATGATCATTTGTCAACTCAAAACATAAGCCGACAAGGCCATACAAGTATCCATATACGTAACATCTATCTACCAGCCTCTAAGACTATATAAATGTCATATAGCTCGGGATAGGGCCCTGCCATACCAGTCAATACATGTCCTAATCATACTGACAAAATAGGAAACTCCGGAGCAAGTGGAGTGTAGCAACACCTTCCGCTGAGTTGATAGCCTACTAGGAGGATTGCCAACCTTTCTATAGGGACCTGCGGGCATGAACCGGAGCGTCCCCAGGAAACGGGATGTTAGTACGAGTAAAGTACTGAGTATGGAAGGCAGAAAAGCATAAATAAGAACAATAATGTAAAGAGTGATATAGGAGATACAACCTGTAGCATCTGAGTTGTAAAAACCCGTAAAATCTCTATGTATAAAATAATGCCTGAATAGGTCCCTGTGATGTTATAGCTATAGAAATTATTAAAACAGTCCTATTTTGAGTAAAAAGTATCCCAGAACTTGAAAGACTAAATTTTCTAGAAATTGTGCGTTATGCAACGCACTATGCGATTGCATAGCAGGTATACGGACCGCATAGTGATTGCATACCTGTACAGACTACTGTCCAAATTGAGGACAACTATACGGCCTAGGATGCGATCGCATTTTGGGTATGCAGACCGCATAGTTGTCGCATTCTTGCCCCATGTTTTTTGTGAGGGAGGTTATGCGACGCACTATACGATTACATAACAGGTATGCGGACAACATAGTGGTCGCATACCTGGGTAGTGTGGTTCCCATTTTGGCCCATTTGAAGGCCAACTATGCGATAGGAATGCGGACCGCATAGCAGGAATGCGATCCCTGACCGTATTTTTGTGTCAGGGCTCCTATTTTCTAAACTTAAAACTCGACCCCCTGTTTTATAAAACACCCCTTCCCTTCATTTTTAACTATTTTTTGACCAAAAATAGAGAGAAAAAGAGAGTTCTTGAGAGAGAAGGTTTCAACATTATCCAATTAGATTTTCCAAAATCACTCAAGCCCGGAAATTATCGAGTTATTGTCATCTTCTTCACTCAAAGAGGTAAGTCTTCACCATGTTTCCCCATTTTCTCAAATTTTGGATAAGAATGAAACACACATACGTTGGTTCTTGAAAATAAAAAATTAAAATCTTGCATGCATGTGAGTTAAACCCCGTAATCTAATAAAGGAAAAAAAAACAAGTTTGGGTAATTATTCTCCAAAGGAGGTTAGTAGTCTAAGGGGTCACATAATGTTTGATAAAATACTCAATTGAGTACAAGATTCCTAATTCTAAGTGAAATATGTCACATTGTGGAATAGATTTACGGTGCTAGACGGTCCGGTGAATTGTCATAAAAATTAAAAGAGGACGACTCGAGGTTTGTATGGCTAACTTTATTCTTCGTAGAGTCACCTTGTTGGTGTCCGAACATTCGGTATGAGCTTCTTTTTGAGTATATGTGAATTGATTGTGCGGTTGTGTTGAGATGTGAGATTTCATTCTTTGATTTTCTTAGTCGACTATCGTGATAATTGAAATTGTGAAAGGTGATTTCTATGTGATTACTCTATCATGTGCAAGGTTCGTTAAATGCTTAAGTATGTTGGTATGAAATAATGGTAATAAACTCAAACGTGTAAATGTATCCAAGTGATAAGGGTTGTGTAACAAGTGATGGAAGGGAGTTGTGAATTGATCTAATTGAACTAAATGACCATGGAAATATCGTATACGACTCATTGTTGGCAAGGTTTATTGTGGCTTAACTTCATATGGATTGTTGGTTGTAATGAATTTATATTCTAGTTGATGAGCATCTTTGTGGTTGAATTAATGGATGATAAAGACTATTGTGAACACATGATTGTTTGGGTGTTATGAAGTTTTACTCTTGATGACACGAAGCCTTGTGATTAAATTGTGGGTTGTTATTGTTTGGTATGAAATGTGATGGTAAGGTGGGATCGGGTTTCACCCTGCAATAGAAATGTAAGGTGGGATCGGGTTGCACGCCATAATAGAAATATAAGGTGGGATCGGGTTGCACGCCGCAACAAAAATGTAAGGTGGGATCGGGTTTCACGCCGCAACAAAAGTAATAAGGGTGTGATGTGATTGTAAGGTGGGATCGGGTTGCACGCAGCAACAGAAGTAATAAGGGTGTGATGTGATTGTAAGGTGGGATCGGGTTGCACGCCGCAACAGAAATGTAAGGTGGGATCGGGTTGCACGCCGCAATAGAAGTAATAAGGGTGTAATGTGATTGTGAGGTGGGATCGGATTGTGCACCGCAACAGGGGAAGAAATTGAAATAAGAAACTATGGAAACCTTATTTGTGATTTTCTGTATCTCTATGCAATATTTGTTTGGGTTTCTTTAACTGCCTCATATATGTGTATTGTTTGATTTTACGTAGATTAAAGTTTGTTTATACATACTAGTACTATTCAATGGTACTAACATCCCTTTTTGCCGGGGGCGCTACATCTTTTATATGGATGTAGGTGGGTCCACAGCAGGTAGCTCAGCTCACCGTTAGTGCTACCTCCTCCTCATCTTTCAACAGTACTGGTGAGCCCCACTTCCTCCAGTGGCCGTGTGCAATTCATGCCATCTCTTTTGAGTCTGTTATGTATTGTAAGGTATAGCCGGGGCCTTGTTGCCTGCAAGTATTGTATAAACTCCTAGTATTCGTAGAGGCTCCGTAGACATGATGTGGGTGTAATATGTATTTTGGGGAGTAACTGTACGTATTCGGAATCGTGGTCCGTATTGGAAAGTTATGTATGTATTGTGTATGTTTTTGTGAATCAACTGTTGAAATGCTAAATGAGCAATGAACTTAAGTTTGTAAAATCCACGCTTGAATCCTAAGTTGCTATTTCATATGAATATGGTGCATTGTATATACAGGGGAACGCCTTGGGTAGGAAGGCAATCCAGGTCCGCTTGATCGGGTTCACCTGGTTAGGTTCCGGTCTTGTCCCTCGGTTTTGGGGCGTGACATGAGTACCTCTAAGAGATAGTGACATTGAATGAATGAAACATATATATATACATAATATTTTAAAAATATCCGCCTCTGTGGGCATCATCATCATATATCGTACCCGGCCTCAAAGAGGACTCAGTAAAAGCATACCCGGTCATTATAAGGCTCGGTAGAATCGTACCCGGTCACATGGAGCTCGGTAAAACCCAACTGATCAGTGGTTGAACAATAGGTGTCGTACCCGGCCGACTATAGCGCGACTCAATAGAGTAAAATAGATACTATATATAATGCATGCTGGACTCATGGAATCACGCTCTAATCCTTTCGGAGTGACGCAAGGTAGTTGCACCTTCGATTAGCATTATGGACATCATACCATAAATATGAACTTCACTAGGACTCAAGGATCATACATACTTTCTTAGAATAACTTTGTAAGGATAGAACAACATGGACAACCTTAGTTGCGAGGAGTAGATTCATTATGAAATAGCATATAGTTTACGTTCGTTTCACTTTAGATCATGCCAAAAGAAAGAAGGAAGTTCCTTAACATACCTTATCACAATCTTACTCACCAAGTTGAACTCGCCTCTTCACACTTTAATCTACAACACCGATAATAATACTATCATTAAGTTATGAAAGGTATAACTATCGCATAATGAACGACAAGCTTATTTTGTATAAAAACGGGCAACATCTCCCCTATAATACTTACTTCCTCCAAATTTAAGATAACACCAACAACACAAGAACACAACAATAACAATATATATACATTATTTTCCAGCCTTCTATACACCAGAAAATACTACAAAACAGCCCAACACACTGCAATCTCTTCATACACAAAATGACCATCGTAGTAATGCAAACAACCCAAAAATATTACGACGAACGACCAGCCCACCACCCTAAATCTATATGGTATTTATCCAAAACCTTCCTCCTCCAAAACTCCAAAAAATAGTAGTGAAATACGCAGGCCAACAGAAACATAAAACATTCCACTACAAGTGAATAACTCGAACTCACAACTTCCGATCATTGTCCCGTGATTTCTTACAAGTATAGGACGAATTACCATGAATTTACAGCATAAAAATGGATTAAAGAGATCAGTAAACTTACCTTATTGGTTGGATAACCCAACCCTTATCTTGGTTCTTCAAACTCTAGGTTTTACCCCCAATTACAACTTGAAAGGGAGAGAAAATCAATTAGGGTTTGTGGGTAATTTTTGGGAGGAAGTTTGCAGGGGTTTAGGTCTGGTTGTTTGTGATATATAATGAGGGTTATATTTCATTTAACCAAGTAGGTGACACACCTACTTGTCACTTAGCAGTCTGCACAGTCTCGCAAAAATGCATATATCTCTCTACTTCAATGTCGTGTCAACGAACGATTAAATGCGTTAGAAACTAGAATCATAGATATTAAATTTGGTAGCTAGATCATACCCTAATTCCAAGTATATTGGGAGAAAATCTCATCTACATTTGACCTAAGTTTCAACAAATTTATGAATGTAACTTGTGATGGCCTTTGCCAACTTTTGTTCCACAATTTTCTTGACTTCAAAAAGTAGCACACGACTATCATACGACAAAATTAACTCATAACATAACATCCTGATCATGTAATGAACCATGGTCTCACCCTAAAGTACATGTTATAACGTTCCAAACTCGTCGACTTTCGACGAAACTTATTTTCTTCAATTAGTTTAGCTTCGAAGCTTTCCAACCCTATTGGTACTCGTTATTCATGAACATAAATATTTGTAACCTCCAAGGTAACATGATTAGAATATATTATATGATTCGAAAAATAATCTTATTTCTGAGCTTACATCAATTGACTTATGATGTACTCTCACGTACGAAAATATGGGGTGTAACATTTTTGAGATGTTACAAGCACAACAAATGGCCATTGCTCAGCTACAATGTCAACAAAAAACCCCGAGAACAGTGGGACCGAAAACAGCTCCTCGAGTTGAGCAAGCACTAGAAAGATCGAGTATCAACGGGTCAGGAACAGACCCCACTATTATGAAAATGGTCGAGGACCTCACCAAAAGGATTCAGTCAGATGAAAAGAAGATAGAGGGAAACGACAAAAAAGTAGAAACCTATAACTCGAGGATCGATTAGATCCCGAGTGCACCTTTGAGTTTTAAGGGGGTAGATTCGAAGATGTTCATGAAGAAACCATTTCCATCGAGTGCGGCTCCGAAGCCCATTCCGAAGTAGTTCAGGATTCCCGATATCCCAAAGTACAATGGGAACACAGACCCTAATGAGCATATTACCATTTATACTTGTGGTATAAAACGGAATGACTTGAAAGACGACGAAATTGAGTCCATCTTGTTGAAGAAGTTTGGAGAAACACTGTCCAAGGGGGCNCCCCCCCCCCGAACTCAATAGATTCATTTTCCATGTTGGCAGACTCTTTTGTGAAAGCACATGCTGGTGCCATTAAGGTCGCTTCAAGGAAGTCCGATGTCTTCAAAATTAAACAAAGAGAGAACGAGATGTTGAGGGAGTTTGTATCCTGCTTTCAGATGGAGCGAATGGAATTACTACCAGTCTTTGACTGAGCAGTGCAAGCCTTTACTCAGAGCTTGATTGGACAAAGCTCGATAGCTTGGAAGCATCTGAAGCAAAAATTAATCGAGTATCTTGCCGTAACTTGGGCGGATGTGCACAACAGGTATCAATCAAAGATCAGGGTCGAGGACGACCAATTGCGAGCCCCCTCGGGCTCAGTATATCCAAATAGGCTCTTAGCCAAAGAATCAAGGAATGCAGAAAAGGAGTCAAAATCGAACAAGGAAAGACACCAACCATATATCGAAGACTGAAGAAACACTCCGAGGCATAATATACCTCAAATCGATCGAAGGGTGGATCGAGGCCAATGTTCTCGGAGACTCATAAGCAAAACTGGGTTCGGCAGGCACACGAGGCCGATGGAGGCACCTCGATTGTCTGAGTATAACTTCAACCTTGATGCATCAGACATCATATTAGCAATAGGTAAGATCTGAGACACCAGATGGCCGAAGCCAATACAGTCGGATACTTCCCAAAGGAACCCTAACTTAATGTGAAAATATCATGGCACTCACGGTCATAGGACCGAAGATTGTAGACAGCTTGGGGAGGAGGTAGCCTGACTGATCAGCGAAGGGTACCTTCGAGAGTTCCTCACCGACCGAGCTAAGAATCAGTTTCGAGAGAGGGATGCACACAGGAAAAATAAACAGGAGGAGCCGCAGCATATCATTCATATGATCATTGGAGGATTCGACGTCCCACAAGGACCTGTGTTCAAATAAACAAAACTATCCATCACAGGGAGAAGCGATCTCGGGACTACATTCCCGAGGATACCCTCACATTCAGCGAAGAGGATATCGAGGCCTTATCTCAGCCTCATAATGGCGCACTAGTAATTTCTTTTCTTTTGAATAAAGTAAAAATTAAAATCAGGTCGAGGGTTGTGGAGCAGCTCGGCTGCTCGACCAAATCATCCCCGCCTCTCGAGTCCTGAATGGATTCAACATGGAGAGTGATACAACGAAGGGGGAAATCATCCTCCCAGACAACGTGTCTGGTAAAATTCAAGATACCAAGTTTCACGTCATCGAAGTTGACATGAGATACAACGCCTTGCTTAGAAGGTCATGGATTCATAGTATGAGGGAGGTGCCATCAACTCTTCGTCAATTGATGAAGATTCATAAAATCGTTGGTGTAAAGGCAGTGTTTGGAGAGAAGCATGAAGAAAAGGAGATTTTTGCGATGCACGATATGGCACCACCATCGGTGAAAAGTCAGATGCAACGAACCTTCGAAAGGTATACAGTCGAAGTCAACAGTTGAAGAGCTCGAACAGGCCGTATTGGTCGAACATATTCCAGATCGGAAAGAATACCTGGGAACGTGATTAACCCCCAATCTCAGGAAAAAACTCATTCAATTTCTTATTTATAACATTGATTTCTACTATTGGTCCCATTTAGACATGACAGGGATCCCGCCGGAAATAACCACCCATCGACTAAGCATAAACCCCAGGTTTGAACCGGTGAAGAAAAAAAGGAGGCCTCAGTCCGAGGTAAAGCATGCATTCATCAAGGAAGAGGTAACAAAGCTTCTCAAAATAGGATCCATTAGGGAGGTGAAATACCCCGAGTGGTTAGATAATGTAGTAGTAGTCCCCAAAAAGGGAAATGAATTGAGAGTGTGTGTAGATTATAAAGATTCAAATAAAGCCTGACCTAAAGATTTATTTACATTACCCAACATCGATCGTTTGATCGACGCAATGGCCGGCCACGAGATCCTTACTTTTCTCGATGCCTACTCCGGGTACAATCAAATTCAAATGAACCCAGAGGACCAGGAAAAGACTTCGTCCATCACGCAGTATGGCACATATTGTTATAATGTAATGCCCTTTGGGCTAAAAAATGCGGAAGCCACATATCAACGCCTAGTTAATAAGATGTTGGAATATCAAATAGGAAAATCTATGGAAGTTTTCATTGACGGCATGTTAGTTAACTCCCTGCGCGAAGAGGACCATTTCACTCATTTGCAGGAAATGTTCGATATCCTAAAAAGGTACAACATGAAGCTTAACCCTGAGAAATGCGCCTTCGAAGTCTGATCGGGAAATTTTTTGGGCTTCATAGTATCGAAAAGGGGGATCGAGATCAACCCCGACAAAATTAAGGCCATCGAGGAGATCACCATGGTAAATAGTGTGAAAGCTGTACAACAAGCTGACCGGGCGGATAGCAGCCTTAGGCCGATTCATCTCTAGTTCATCGGATCGGAGTCATCACTTGTTGTCCTTACTCAAGAAGAAAAACAACTTCGGAATGACCCCGGAATGCCAACAGGCCTTGGAAGAATTAAAGAGGTATCTCTCGAGCCCACCTTTGCTCCACACCCCGAAGGAGGACAAAATGCTATGCTTATATTTGTCTGTGTCTGAGGTAGTGGTAAGTGGTGTATTGGTTAGAGAAGAACAAGGTACGCAATTCTCTATCTATTAAGTCGGACCCTGGGAGATGCTGAAAACAGGTATTCGCACTTGGAAAAACTAGCTCTTGCATTAGTAAGTGCATCTAAAAAATTGAAACCTTACTTTCAGTGCCACCCTATATGTGTTTTAACTATATATCCTCTTCGAAACATCTTGCATAAGACCGAATTATCGGGCCAATTTTCCAAATAAGCCATCGAATTATGAGGGTATGATATCGAGTATCAAACCTGAAGGGCTATCAAGTCTCAAATTTTAGCAAACTTCATGGCCGATTTTACGCCTGTCCTCGTGCCCGAGGTAGAGAAAGAACTCTTGTTAAAACCAGGCACATCATCGGGGGTATGAGCCCTTTTTACCAAGGGTGCGCCAAACGTGAAAGGATTCGGGCTCGGCATAGGTCTAAAACCACTTACGGGTGGCATAATTAGACAATCTATAAAAACATCAAAGTTGACTAACAATGAGGCCAGTATGAGGGCATCATTGCAGGTCTCGAACTGGCTAAAGGCCTAGGAGCAGAGGTCATCGAAGCAAAATGTGACTCCATCCTGGTAGTGAACCAAGTAAATGGGAGCTTCGACGTTCGAGAAGGCAGGATGCAAAGATACTTAGACAAGCTTCAAGTGACATTGCATCGCTTCAAGGAGTAGACCCTGGTTCACACACCTCGAGAACAAATCACCGAGGTTGATGCGCTCGCAAATCTGGGTTCGTCTATCAAAGAAGATGACATACTCCCGGGGACTATTGTACAATGATACAAATTGATGATTGAAGAAGTCCATGCCAAAATAAACTCAACAAGTCTAACGTGGGGTTGGAGGAACAAGTACATTGACTACCTAAAACATAGGAAACTCCCCACGGATCCAAAAGAATCGAGGGCCCTTCAAGCCAAAGCAGTTTGATTTTCACTCGAGTAGAATTAAACACTATATAAAAGGACCTTCAACGGATCATTAGTAGTATGCTTGGGACCGGGGGACACTGACTATATGCTTCGAGAAATCCACGAAGGCACCTGTGGAAACCACTCCGGTGCTGATTCTTTAGTTCGAAAGGTAATCAGAGCAGGTTACTATTAGGATAGCATGGAAAAGGACACCAAGGAATTAGTTCGAAGATGTGAAAAATTCCAAAGATTTGCACCAATGATTCACCAACCCGGTGAACAACTACACTCAGTCATATCCCTGTGGCCATTCATGAAATGAGGGGTGGACATCGTCGGCCCCCTACCAAAGGCGACAGGTAAAGCTAGATTTATTTTATTTATAACTGACTATTTCTAGAAATGGTTAGAAGCACATGCCTTCGAGAAGATAAGATAAAAAGAAGTCATCAACTTCATATGGGGTCACATCATATGCCGATTCGGGATCCCCTCCGAGATTAAGTGTGATAATGGGAAGAAGTTCATCGGTAGCAAGGTGACGAAATTCCTCGAGGATCACAAAATCAAAAGGGTCCTATCAACGCCTTACCACCCAAGTGAAAATGATCAGGCCGAGTCCACAAGCAAAACTATCATTCAAAACTTAAAGAAAAGGTTAGAGAATGCAAAGGGGAAACTGAGAGAAGTGCTGCCCGAGGTACTATGGTTGTATCGAACAACCTCGAAGTCAAGCATAGGGGAGACCCCGTTCTCTCTGGTATATGGGTCCGAGGTGCTGATACCAGTCGAGGTTGGAGAGCCAAGTACCTGATTTCAGCATGCCACCGAGGACTCAAACAACGAGGCCGTGAATACTGCCCTCGAACTACTAGATGAAAAGCACGAGGTCGTACTTGTCCGAATGGCCGCTCAAAAACAAAGGATCGAAAGATACTACAATAGAATAACAAACCTCTGATACTTCGGAGTCGGGTACTTTGTTCTAAGGAAAGTCAGGCTCAACACTCGAAACCCAAATGAAGGGAAACTAGGCCCTAGCTGGGAAGGACCATACCGCGTCCTCGGAGTAGTAGGCAAAGGGTCCTACAAACTTGGCACCATGGAGGGCGAGAAACTACCAAGAAATTGGAATATATCCATGCTCAAACGCTGTTATTTTTAAGGTATTACCTTCTCCCTTTCCGTTTATATTTCATACTAACTTGTTGCAGGTGTTCGATTAATAGGAATCGAAGAACCCTTAAGCTCAAAGACCTTGGGTTTTAAAGCATGCGTTGCACTCTTTTTCCCTTAGATCGGGTTTTATCACAATAGGTTTTACTGGCAAGGTTTTTAACGAGGAAACATCTATATTCTACCTAAGTAAAAACTCATCAAGTATTCAAGGCTTCTTTTCAATCAACCTCGAATACAGGGGGGTATCACCCTCGGAGGTTACCTTTTCAAAAAAACCAAGTTATGCCAAAGAGGGCCTCGATAGGAGAATGTTGTATCGGGCCAAACGGTCAATGAACCATGTTCGTGTAGAATAGTCGAGCTCCCAATGGCAAAAACATTTACGCATGTATCAAGAAATCGATGAAGCATCCTTTTTCATCAAAAAACTTTGTGCCTCAAAGAAGTTTACTATTCTTCCATTAAACGGATCAAGGGTCAAATACTCCTGAACACTTGGGGACTGTCATCGACAGTCAACTTATCGAGCCATCAAGGACTCGAGCTCAATGAGGAAACATCAAACCTATAAGACCTCAATGAGGCAACATCGAATCTATATGACCTCAATGAGGCAACATCGAATTTGTAAGACCTTAATGAGAAAACATCCAATATATAAGACCTCAATGAGGCAATCAAATTTATAATACCTCAACCAGGCGTACTCAAACTTATAAGACCTTAAAAAGGCATAATCCCGATATTTAAGGCCAAGGCTATATATTCGAACTTGTAAGACCCCTAAAAAGGCGTACCCTCGATATAGAGGCTGAGGTCATCTCACTCGGGGACTAAAGACTATGGCCTAATATAAATACTACGGTTGAAAAGGCTACAGCTGAAGTAATGCGGCTCGGAGATGTCCGACTTTCGCCATAAAATCTAAAGGCCTTCAAATACTTCGAAGAAAATCGGTTAATCAAGCTACCCTTGGCATAAGCAAAGGAGCTTCAATAATATCATCTCCGAACAATGAAAAGGCTTCGAAAAAATCAGCCTTCATTATAAAGGCTTCAAAAAATCAGCCTTCGAGAGAACCTCACGAGGTACTAAATAATCGTCACATATGGACTTATAACCGAGGTTCCTATTTGAGCTGTCGAAGAGTTGGACGAACACAAAACATGCCAAGGCATAACAAAACTTTAAAAGTCGTTAGCCAGAATGGGGGGAAATTATTGCCATATTATATGTTGAATCGACCCAATCTAAAAAGAGCCTAAGGGCCGATATGTAAGAGCCTAAAGGCCAACCTAAAGAGCCTAAGGGCCAACCTAACAGAGCCTAAGGGCCAACCTAAAGAGCCTATGGGCCGATCTAAAGAGCCTAAGGGCTAAATTGGAAATAGCCTTAGGGCCAATGTTTTAAAAACTAAGGGTCGATACCTAAAAAACTCAAAGACCAAAGCACGCTGTGCTCGATGCCTCATCTTAGTTCAAGCTCAAAATTCCCGAGTCAAATCTTAACTCGAGGATCAAACCCTAAACGGTCAACTATTACTGATTGTTCATCCAGCACAAAAAACCTAAGGGTTTTATATTATAAGTCCAACACATCGGACTGATCATCGGCAAGCATCAAATTTCATCACAAAATCAAAGACACAGACAAGATGGAAATTTGGATGAAGAAAAATCAAAGGATTCCTTTCATATCCAAATCATGCTCACAAAATAATATTTACAAAGCTCCTACACGGAGCCCTTACACAAAAAAGATGGAAAACAAAAGAAGCCAAATCTACCGCCAGGGTCACTTGATTGGATGAAGTACCCTCAGGAGTTGTTCCCTCAATAGCTTAGCCCTCTGTCCCCTGGTCATCGACAGCCACTTCCCCCTCGGGGACTTTGTCTTCTTCTTCGTCATTTTCCGAGCCACTAGATGAATCCTCGTCAGAAGTGAGCAAGGCTGCTGATTCTTCTTCTAAGGCTTTCACTTTCTCGATCTCGGCATAAATATCAAAACCCTTCGCATGCACCTCCTAGAGATCCTGCCTTAGAGACTCCAATAGAGCATGTTCAAGGACATGAGATAGATTAAGCTCGGCCTCAACAAACACCTTCCTAGCCCGAGCATTTGTAGCTGCAGCGTCATCCCGATACGAGGCTATGAGTTCGTCAATCTCATACTTAATCTTAGATAACTCAGTAGCTGACTTACCATGAAGATCCTTGTATTTGTGGAAATCTCCCTTCGTACCCTGAAGTTGATACTCAGCCGAGGCCAGTTTCTCTCGGAGAGTATCTTTCTCGGAGGTTACCTTGTCCATGCGGTTCTTCAACCCGAGGACCTCAACATTTTTTACCTCAAGCTCCTCTTGTAGTTGCCCCATTAGGTCATCCTTCTTATTCAACTGCAAGAATCAAGTTATGGCATTAAATTCTAAAGTTGAATAACATAAAAGTAGGCCTACGAAGGCGGTATTACCTTCTCATCGAGATCTGCCCGTTCTCGAGACATCTTTTCCAAATGTGCTCGAAGTTCATTCAGTTCTCCCTCCTTTTTGGCGTAAAGGAATTTGAGCTCATCTGACTACGGAGTGAGCCTCCTATACTCTTCATCACAATGGGCCAGCTCGGTTTTGTGACTTGGAAAAAGCCTGGTTGTAGAGCATTAAGGCCTAAAACCATAAAGGAAAAAAGTCAGAAAAGCAAGAATTAAAATTCAAAATAAAGTTGTTAAGTCAAGAGGTTACCTGTTTTCGAAGCTTCTCGGCTTCTTCGAAAATGAACGAGGCGTTAATGTTGGGGATTTCTTCAACCCCAATAAAGTATCCTTCAAACATATCATTCTCTCTATGGAATGCCCCCGCATCGGGAGTCTCCATATTTTGGGCATCCTGTATTTGCCCTGGAAAGAATGGCGGGCCCGGTGGAGAATCATCTACATTAATGACCCGAACCGGTCAATCGGGGCCTTTACTCACCTTAGATGAGCTTCAGAGCTGGGTTCCCTAAGTTTATCAACCAAACGCTCTTTAGCTCGAGGAATATTTTGGTTGTTGGTCGGTTCAGGGACTTCGTTTGACTCACCCTCGAGAATCTCTTCAGCTCGAGGTAGGTCCGCATCAGCAACATCTGGTTCAACAGCCTTCGGCTCAATAACCGTCGAATCAACAGGCTTTGAAGCAATTGTGCTTCCTCTTCCCCTAAGTACTAGCGCGCAGTTATTATTCTCTTTGTCCTCAGTACGAAGACTCTCAGCCACTTCCGGAGTTAAGGCCGCTAGATCGGCTTTAGGTTTTTAAACTTTGGCCTTTTTAGGCTTCGAGGACTCAGCTGGTGACTTTTTCTTTATTTTCTTCTCCTTAGCAGGCTTTGGAGTGTCTACTTCCCCAGGCGGGGGCTCCCTCATCAAAACAGCATCTCCAAGGCCTACATAAGTATAAAGTTCGTGAATACTATCGAGAGATATTTTTTTCTAAGGAATTCAAATATGTCGGAGATATAAATCACCATGGTTTTTGGCCTCCCATTGGATTTTGTCCAAATCACGCCACACGCGCTTAACGTGGGGAGAGGTCGAATCTAGTTGTCGAACCCAACCCGAGAGATCCTTGATAGCTGCATCATCAAAGGGAGTTAGTTCAAAAGGAAGGAAAAATATATGATTAATGAAACATGTTTACTTACGATTCATATTCCATTCATCGGGGAATGCAATCTTCTCAGCAGGGATCAGGTCCCAGGTCCTGACTCGGAGAAAGGGTCTCATCCACCGTCGATCCTTGTCATTGTTGATGCTAGCAAATAAGGTCTTCAAAGATCGACGTTGCAGCTTAATCAGGTCAGCTCGATAAAGTCGGGGGCTATACAGTCTAACCAGATTATCGAGGGTAAAAGGCATCCCCTCGACCATGTTTGAAAAATACCTAATTAGTTAAACGATTTGCCATAATGATGGATAGATTGCGAATATGGATCTACTGGACCGAAGGTGAAAGGATATGTGTACAGACAAAGGAAACCAGCTTTGTGTATGGTTATGTCTTCCTCAGGTAAAGGAATCTCCACTTGTACCGCCTCCCCCCAATGACAGTCGATCTTCACTTTCTCAGTTTCAATTATCAAACTGATATATCGATACA
This sequence comes from Nicotiana knightiana, assembly GCA_005239525.1. Taxonomy (NCBI): domain Eukaryota; kingdom Viridiplantae; phylum Streptophyta; class Magnoliopsida; order Solanales; family Solanaceae; genus Nicotiana; species Nicotiana knightiana. The sequence goes on along the minus strand of ML387800.1, from coordinate 65,152 downwards.
TAGGTTCACATAGTCCCGCTATCGAAGAAGGTTTTTTGACCTTGATGTTTCACAAGGTCCAGGGATGCACTCCTGAACACGAGGAGGCACTACTGCATTTCTCATGAGCGTGATGAAGAAGGGGTTTCTACTTTTGGGGAACAGTCTTTGCCATTTTTGCTATAAAAATTTCAGAAGAAGAGGAATATATTGGTTGAGAGATGAACACAAAAAAGAAGCAAGCGTATAAAAGAGTTGATCAAGGTCTGAAGATATTGTGAAAAGTAAAATTTTAAAGAGTGAAAGATTCGAGTATTTATAGGGGTCAGTATGCGTATTGGAGAAAACAAAAGGACGGCCAACCGTCGTTATTGATTTACGACTTTTCGAGAACCGTGCAAGCATGGCCTTTGCACGTCCTTTCTATCACATCAATCACTAAACTCACATGACTGATGTCATGATGGGGACATCTAAGAGTCAAAAAATTCAAATTGTTTCTTATAATTTCATTCTATGAAACGAGGGACTATCTGTATAGGTCAATACTGGGGACCCCGATATCGAGGCCTCTATGGCATGTCGAGCCCGATCTCAAGAGGCTCAAAGTAGAAGTCAGAAGTTTGACCCCGAAGTGCATACCTCGAGAAAGTATATCGAAGGCCCGTCGCGGCCTACCTCGAAGCAGTGTAAAATCGATGATCGTCATGGAAAGACGGAAAAATCCCAAGGACACGTGGTCAGGTTGATAAGGTCTGCAAGAGATAGTACAAATCCATACTAGGATGTTATACAACTATACCACTAGCATTTCTTTGTCATAATTAGACATGTAATATGTTAGGATTCTCCCCTCCTATATAAAGGGGACCCCAATCATTCTTATAATACACAACATTTAATGCAATAGAACATTCTCTATTTTTTTCGTGCTCAGCACTGTCTCTCAACTTTATTGCTCCTTATTTAGTGTTCTTCGTTTATTGTTCTTCAATTATTTCTATTATTCGACCTCGAGGTCCCTGATTCCAATGATCTCGAGGCCCCAGTCTTGTGACAACTTTGGTTTTCTTATCACATTTTCCTTACTTACATTCATTACTTCTTGATTATTAACTAGTATTGGAATAAATCACATATTTTTAGAACCACAAATCATATATAATTGTTAATACCATTTTCGAGGTGAACAATAGGAGAGGAACACGGAAGCAGTAAGGAAAATTAGTATTGTTTAAATGCCAAGTTAAACAAAGTAAACCTTCAAGCAAGCATTAATATATTAGGTTGGGAGATCCTTAGTAGAGACACACCACCATGCACGTGGCATGAAGTCCGACCCTGCCCGGTCGGCTAAGCCATCTCAGCACAATATATGAGGGTCGACATGGTCATTGATAGCTATCAAATCATCCCAATCAAGGGAAATAATCTTGACATAATATAATAGGGATTCGCCCCTCAAGCAACTCCTACTCTACCACGTGTAGTATCGGGCTTGGGCATTTATAAACCCTCCTTCCTCGGTGACCTAACGATACGCCCAAAAATAATTTCTATGTAAAGGAATGTGTTCAACTCATAGTCTATCATCAAATCTTTCATTTCATTGGTGCTCTTGGCCACATACAATAATCTTCATTCTTGGCTCTGTCACGACAAAAAATTCATCCTTAGGAGGCGTGATGAAACCTAGTCTCTAGGACTAGGTAAGCCTACCACATATAGAGTTATGAATAGATTTAAACCAATCAACCATTTAACGTGACTTAGTAATTTCTATATGAAGCCAACAACTATCAATAGATGTACAATCCCAAAATCGGTAGTACAAGTCATAAGCCTTTATACGAGTAACGAAGAATATCAAGTACATCACTATTTGGAATAGAAGTAAGATGTACAAAGAAAAACTTCAAAAGTTGACTCATAGGCATGCGAACACGATATCAAGTATACCTTGAAATCTCCACAGCAATACACGATCAACTATCTAAGGATCAGCATGCTCTGATATACCTTGATTTGCACAACAATGTGTAGAAAGCATGGCATGAGTACACCACCATGCTACCTAGTAAGTATTAAGACTAACCTCGGTGGAGTAGTGACGAGGTACAGTCGAGACACCTACTAGACATAATAAGCTGTGCATGAATGATTATTAAGCGAACAGAAGAATGATGTCAACATAAGGCTAAACATCGAAAGAGTAACAAAACAAAATGGAAAGTAGAAGCAAGAATTAACAACAAGGGGTATACAGGTGATAGCGCCGCAAGTAATCAGAACATAGTTAAGGTACCAGTGAAACAAAGTAAGAGTACCAATGAAACAAAATTAATCGACCGTTCTTACATAAGGTTTATGCAAGAATTACTCTGAGGTACCACACCTCATAATGACAAATTACAGGCCCTAAACAACGAAACCCAATCACTTGGAATCTCGTGCCCACTTTACCAATCTCAACCACACAGATAACTCACGTGCTGCACAGACAACTCACATCATAATACCATTAATACCTTGTACCTACACGGACAACTCAGGTGCCATATGTATCACTATCTTGTATCTACATAGAATATTCAAGTGCCAAGAATTCAGTGATCACATGGAAGATAGGTATACAACACTACATGTACATGATTCATTAACATCAAGATTTATACTCATGGAGTGATTTAGGTGACATGCTATAGTATAATCTTGTGCAAGTGTACTATCACAGCTTAAACCAATAGGTAGAATCAGAAACACCGAGTAGCACATTGGAAACAACACAAAAAAACTTGTAATATTCATGACATACACAATAAGGTCACACCACCAAAAAATTATTATATAAAACATTTCCCCCAGGCCATCAAAAGTTATCCCCGATATAGCCCCTTTTGTCTCACAACAAAAAATTAAATGCCTACCTTGTCTTGCCACACGCGCGTAGTAATTATCCTACCTTTTCTTGCCACATTCACAAATCTAACATAAATAAAATGCATTGTCATTCCATATGTGCAAATATCAATAGTAATAATAGAACAGACAACTCAAGTGAAAAAACCTCGACAATTCAGTCAACAATACCACATGTGCCAAAAACATAACAACACAATATAACAACATGCACCACATATGCCCATATACCATAATGTTTCTATATACGGTCAAAATCTCATGCCATGATTTTGTAGGCTCGAGAAGTTACATCGAGGTCAGAAGCTTGGAAGAGGTCGAGGCCAAGCTCGAAGGCGCAACAAGAGGCTCGAGGGCTTAGGTGCTTTATGTGCATGGAAGCAAAACACGGCCAATGCCGAACAATGCCGTTATGAGTTTGTTACGGAATGGACAAGATTCTCGCCACGTCTCCAAATATCATGGCGTAAATCCCGGGATAGATTTATACTAATTAGTAAAATTCCGTACTATGTTGTTATACAACTGTACCAATAAAATTCCTTACTGTAAATAGAAATGTACCATATTTAAGATTTCCCCTCCTATATAAAGGGGACCCCAATAATTTTTAAAGACAATCTGATCATTGGCAAAGAATATACTATCTTACTTTTCTCGTCTACTGCTCTTCAAAATAATTATTTAGCTTTATTACACTTACTTTACTGTTCTTGCTTTATTGCTCCTAACTCACCTGAGGTCATCGAGCTCGAGGTCTCTACTGCTCTAGAGACACCAGTTTGGTTCATCAATTCTTTTCATTAATACTCTACATTACTTGTTTATTAATTAGTATTGGACTAGATTAAATATCTTTAAAACCACAAATCAAATTTAATTGTTACTCGTATTTTCGAGGTAAACAGTTTGGCACCCACCGTGGGGCATTTTAGTGCTATTTTTTTTATAACACATGTTATTCTTCACACTTTTTCTTGTCAAAGATTCTTTGATTTTAGGCTAAACATGTCGAACTCAGCAAACACACCAGTTCATGGTAATGACGGCCTCGGATTCCACGAGGAAAATGAAAATGCAACAGCTTCAGGAGACGGTATGCCACCGCTCAACCATGGGGTAGCACCATCTCCTAACCCAGTCAATGTTGGTTCACACATTTCTATAAACGTCGAATTTGGAACGGACGTCGGACGAAGCGTGCGTGGAGAAGTTCAACCCAGTGGCGAAAGAACACTATAAATTATTTTCATTCATACTCTACATTACTTGTTTGATAATTAGTATTGGACTAAATCACATATCTTTAAAACAAAAAATCAAATTTAATTATTACTCATATTTTCTAGGTAACCAGTTTGGCGCCCACCGTGGGGCTAAAGATAATAGTGATTATTTCAGTGCTAGTTTTTTGATAACACACGTTATTCCTCATATTTTTTTCTTGTCAAAGATTCTTTGATTTCAGACTAAAACATGTCGAACTTAGCAAACATACCAGTTCATGGTAATGACAGCCTCGAATTCCACAGGGAAAATGAAATGCAACAGATTCAGGAGTCGGTATGCCACCGCTCAACCCTAGGGTAGCAAAAACTCCTAACCCAGTCGATGTTGGTTCACACATTGCTAAAAACGTCGATTTGGGCACAAACATGGGAGGAAGCGTGCATGGAGAAGTTCAACCCAGTGGCCAAAGAAAACAGGGTCGAGCAGACGGGCAAGTCAGTCTCCAAGTGATTTTCGAAATGTTACAAGCGCAACAGATTGCCATCACTCAGTTGCAAAGCTAGCAAAGGACTCTGAGTGTGGTGGGACCAGAAACTACTCATCGTGTTGAACCAGTCCCTAAAAGGTCTAGAAACAATGGATAGGAACTGACCCCACAATCATGAGAATTTTCGAAGAACACACGAAGAGGATCGAGTCAGGAGAGAAAAGGATTGAGGACAACGATAAAAAAATAGAAACGTACAACTCGAGGGTCGACCAAATACCGGGAGCACCTCCAATTTTGAAAGGACTGGACTCTAAAAAGTTTGTGCAAAAACCGTTCCCCCCGAGTGCGGCCCCGAAGCCTATTTCAAATAAGTTTTGCATGCAAGACATACCCAAATACAATGGGACTACTGATCCCAACGAGCACATCACCACATATACTTGTGGTATAAAGGGAATTTATTTGAAGGACAACGAGATCGAGTATGTTTTACTAAATAAGTTTGGGGAAACCTTGTCTAAAGGGACCAGGATTTGGTACCATAACCTACCCCTGAACTCTATTGATTCATTTGCGATGTTGGAAAATTCGTTTGTAAAGGCACATGCTGGTGCTATAAAGGTTGCAACAAGGTAATCAGATGTATTCAAAATCAAACAAAGCGACAACGAGATGTTGAAGGAGTTTGTGTCCCAGTTCAAAATGGAACAAATGGAGGTGCCACCAGTTTCTGATGACTGGGTTGTACAAGCTTTCACTCAGGGGTTAAATGAGCGGAGTTCGATAGCATCAAGGCAGCTGAAACAAAACTTGATTGATTACCCCACCGTAACTTGGGCGGATGTGCATAAAAAATACTAGTCGAAGATTAGAGTTGAAAATGACCAGTTGGGAGCCCCTCTGGCTCAGTTTATCCAAACAGGTTAGAAACAAAAAATTCGAGAGAAGTAGACAGGGAACCGAGACCGAGTAAGGAGAGGTATAAGCCGTATATCGAAGACCGAAGGAACCGCTCGAGGTGTAACATACCTCGGAATGATCGAAGAAGAGATGAAGGACAGAATTTTAGGGGATCATGAGTAAGACCGGGTTCGACAGGCACTCAGGACCGGTAGAGGCACCCTGACTATCAGAATATAACTTTAGCGTCGACGCCCTAGGTATCGTCTCAAAGGACGAGTATCCATCACTAGGGAGAAGAGGACTCAGGACTACATGCCCGAAGACACCCACACATTCAGTGAGGAAGACACCGAACGCTTATCTCAGCCTCACAACGATGAACTGGTAATTCCTATTCTTTTAAATAAAGTTCATGTTAAATGTGTTCTTGTGGATCCAGGTAGCTCGGCAAATATAATCAGGTCGAGGGTCATGGAGCAGCTCGGGCTGCTTGACCAAATGATACCGGCATCTCTAGTTTTGAATGGCTTCAACATGGCAAATGAAATAATGAAGGGGGAAATCATCCTCCCAATTAATGTGGCAGAAACCATACAAGACACAAAGTTTCATGTCATCGAAGGTGACATGAGGTATAATACTTTGCTGGGAAGACCGTGGATTCACAACATGAGGGTAGTGCCATCAACCCTTCACCAAATGATGAAGTTCCCAACAATAGATGGCGTAAGAATGGTATATGGGGAGCAACACGCAGCTACGGAGATGTTTGCAGTTCATGACTTGGTACAATCCAAGACCTCTAAATCGGAAAAGTCAAGCGTCAAGGACAAATAGGTAACCAAATAGAATTACAGTCTATATCCTCGGTTGAGCCCGAGGAACAGGTGGTCGACGACAAAGAGGAATATTTCCTTACCCCTCGAGCTTTCGTCGCCCCCGAGGAGTCAGATGCGACAAAGTCCACGATCAAGGAACTTGAGCAGGTGATATTGATCGTGTATCTGTCGGAACAAAAGGTATACCTGGGGACGGGATTAGCCCCCAAACTCAGGAAAAAACTCATCCAATTTCTTATCGATAACATTGATTGCTTGTATTGGTCCCACTTAGATATGACAGGGATCCCACCTGAGATAACCACTCATCGATTAACTGTCGATCCAAGATTTAAACCGGTGAAACAAAAGAGGAGGCCTCAGTCCGAGGTAAAGCACGCATTCATCAAAGACGAGGTAACCAAATTTATTAAGATATGGTCCATTAGGGAAGTAAAATATCCCGAGTGGCTAGCTAATGTAGTAGTAGTCCCTAAAAAGGGAAACAAACTTAGAATATATGTAGACTACAAATATTTGAACTAGGCATACCCTAAACACTCTTTCCCATTGCCCAACATCGATCGTTTGGTCGACGCTACGGCCGTCCCCGAGATCCTTACTTTTCTCTATGCCTACTCCTGGTACAATCAAATTCGAATGAACCCGAAGGACCGGGAAAAGACTTCGTTTATCACGAAGTATGGTACATATTTCTATAACATAATGCCCTTCGGGTTAAAAAAATGCAGGGGCTACATACCAACGCCAAGTTAACAAAATGTTCAAACATCAGATAGGAAAAACTATGGAAGTTTATATTGATGACATGCTAGTTAAGTTCTTGCGCGCAGATGACCATTTGACTCATTTGCTGGCAATTTTCGACGTCTTAAGAAAGTACAACATGAAACTCAACCCCGAGAAATGCGCTTTAGGAGTTGGCTCGGGCAAGTTCTTAGGTTTCATGGTATCGAACAGGGACATCAAGATCAACCCTGAAAAAATCAAAGCCATCTAGGAAATCACCATCGTAGATAATGTGAAAGTCGTACAATGGCTAATCGGACGGATAACTGCCGTAGGCCGGTTTATTTCAAGATCATCGGATTAGAGCCATCATTTCTTTTCCCTACTCAAGAAAAAAATGACTTCACATGGACCCCGGAGACTCAAGAATAAAATCGGCTTCGAGAAGAACAAGGTACGCAATTTCCTGTTTATTATGTAAGTCGGGCCCTAGAAGATGCTGAAACTAGGTACCCTTATTTAGAAAAGTTAGCACTTGCACTAATAAGCACATCTAGGAAATTAAGACCATATTTTCAATGTCACCCTATATGTGTATTGACTACATACTCACTTCGAAATATCTTGCATAAGCCCAAATTATCGGGCCGATTGGCTAAGTGGGCCATCAAACTTGGAGGGTATGATATCGAATATCAACCCCGAACGGCTATCAAGTCCCAATTTTTGGCAGACTTCATTGTTGACTTTGCGCCTGCCCTCATACCCGAAGTAGAAAAGGAACTCTTGCTAAATAACGGGTACATCATCGGGGTTATGGACCCTCTTCACGGACGGTGCCTCGAATGTGAAAGGGACTGGGCTTGGTATTGTTTTAAAACCACCTACGGGAAATATCATAAGACAATCTATCAAAAATTATAAATTAACTAACAATGAGGCCGAGTATGAGGCCATGATTGCAGGTCTCGAATTGGCCAAGGTCCTAGGAGCAGAGGTCATTGAGGCCAAGTGTGACTCCCTTTTGGTAGTAAACGGAAGCTTCGAGGTTTGAGATGATAGGATGCAAAGGTACTTAGAAAAACTTCAAGTGACATTGTATCGCTTCAAGTAATGGACACTGGACCATGTACCTCGAGAACATAATAGCGAGGCCAATGCGCTTGCAACTTTGGGATCGTCGGTCGAAGAAGATGATATTGTACCAGGGATTGTCGTCCAATTTTCAAGGCCGGTGATCAAAGAAGGCCATGCAGAAATTAATTCAACAAGTTTGACGTAGGATTGGAGGAATAAGTACGTCGAATACTTGAAGCACGGGAAGCTCCCCTCGAACCCAAAAGAATCGAGAGCCTTACGAGCCAAAGCAGCTCGGTTCTCACTTGATGAAAATGGAACATTATATAGAAGAACCTTCGACGGACCACTGGCAGTATGCGGGGGACACCGACTATGTACTACGAGAAATCCATGTAGGCACCTGTAGGAACCACTCTGGTGACGACTCTTTGATTCGCAAGGTTATTAGAGCAGGGTATTACTGGGATAGTATGGAAAAGATACTAAGGAGTTTGTTTGAAGGTGTGATAAATGTCAAAGGTTCGCACCGATGATCCATCATCCCGGTGAACAACTTCATTTGGTCCTATCCCCGTGGCCATTCATGAAATTGAGGATGGACATCATTGGCACCCTTCCAATGGCACCAGGTAAGGCTAAATTTATTTTGTTTATGACTGACTACTTTTCAAAATGGGTAGAAGCGCAGGCCTTCGAGAAAATAAGAGAAAAAGAAGTCATTAACTTCATATGGGACCGCATCGTATGTCGGTTAGGGATACCCGCCGAAATAGTACGTGACAATGGGAAGCAGTTCGTCGGCAGCAAAGGGACAAAATTCTTCGAGGACCATAAAATCAAAAGGATTCTATCGACGCCCTATCACCCAAGTGCAAATGGCAAGGCCGAGTCCACAAATAAAACTATCCTTCAAAACCTGAAGAAGAGGTTGAATGATGCTTAATGGAAATGGAGAGAAGTATTACCCGAGGTGCTATGTGAATATCGAAAAAAGTTGAAGTCGAGCATGGGGGAAACCCTGTTTTCTTTGGTGTATCGATCCGAAGCATTGATCATGGTTGAGGTCAAGGAACCCAGCGTTAGGTTTCAGCATACTACTGAGGCTTCGAACCACGAGGCTATGCACATTTGCCTCGAGCTACTAGATAAAAACGTGAAGGCGCACTAGTTCGAATGGCCGCGCATAAGAAAAGGATCGAGAGGTATTACAATAGAAGGGCCAACCTTCGCCATTTCGGAGTCGGGGACTTAGTTCTAAGGAAAGTCACCCTCAATACTCGAGATCCAAACGAAGGGAAACTAGGCCCCAATTGGGACGTACCGTATCGAGTCCTCGGAGCTATAGGGAAAGGAACCTAGAAACTTAGCACAATGAAAGGCGAGCAACTACCAAATAATTGGAACATATCACTACTCAAATGATATTATTTCTAAGGTATGACTTGCTCCATTTTTTTAATTTATAGTTAAGGCTAACTCCTTGCATGTGCTCGATTGGAGATATCAAAGCACTCTTCAACTTGAAGACCTTAGGTTTCAAAGAATGCGTTGCACTCTTTTTCCCTTAAATCGGGTTTTATCCCAAATGGGTTTTTCCGGAAAGCTTTTTAGCGAGGCAACATTTATATGCTACCTAAGGGGAATTCAACAAGTATTCAAGACTTCTTTTCAATCAACCTCGAAAATTGGGGGGCATCACCCTCGAAGGTTGTACTTTCAAAGAAAGCAATTCACGCCAAAGAGGGCCTCGATAGGAAAACTTTGTAATGGGCCAAACGGTATAATGAACCGTGTCCATGTAGAATAGTCGAGCCCCCCGCGGCAAAAACATGTACGCATGTATCAATTATTCAAAGAAGCATTGTTGTTATATCAAAACACTTTGCGTTCCAAAGAAATCTACTATTATGCAAGTTTCACACTTATAATTATCCAAGAAATGGCTCAAGGGCCATCACACAAATGCACCCCGAATACTCGGGGAGTGTCATCGACGTTCAACACATCGAGTCATCAAAAACACGAACTCATAAGACCTCAAAGAGGCATATTCAAACTCATAAGACCTCGAAGAGGCATCCCCTCAATAAAAAGGCCAAGGCGCTCATACTCGCGGACTAAAGGCTACAGCCATACTAAAGACTACGGTCATATAAAAAAGCTATGGCCAAAATAATGCGGCTCGGAGACGTCCGACTTCCGCCATAAAACTAAAAGCCTTCAAACACTCCGTAAAGCAGGTTAAATCAGGCTACTATCGGTAAAAGCAAATGGTAGAGGGCTTCAATAAAACCAGCCCTCGAATAATTCAGAGGCTTCGATAATGTCATCCTTCAAAAACACCTCAAGAGTATTCAATTATTGTTACACAACAAATTACAAACAAGGTTCCAATCGATCGAACCATCAAAAAATCCAACGACTACAAAAAAACATGCTAAGGCATACCAAATTTTTCAATAAGTCTTTAGCCAGAAAGAGGGAAAAATTATAGCCATTTTAGAGGCCGAATTTGCCCATCCTAAAGAGCCTAAGGGCCAGCCTAAAAGAGCCAAAGGGCCAACCTAAAAGAGCCCAAGGGCCAGCTTAAATGAACCTAAGGGTCAATATTTAAAGATCGTAAAGGTCGAAGCACACCATGGTCGAGACCTTACTTAGCTTGGACTCAAAAGTCCCTTAACCCCGAGCTAGCATCAAACCAGCTTGAAAGTTTAGCTCGAATATCGAACCTTACAAGGTAACTTCCTTTCGATTGTTGATCAAATAAAAAACCTAAGGGTTTTATATTCTAATTCCAATAATCAGACTGATTGCCTACAACACCAAATTTTGTTTCATAAGTGGAGACAAAACAGAATTTAACACGAAACGAAGATAAAGCAAAAAAGTTCTTTGTATTCAAAAGATGATTCAAAAGTACATTTACAAAACTCCCACATGGTACCCTTACACAAAAGAAAGAAGACAGAAGAACCTAATCTACTTTCGGGGTCGCTTGGAGGCAGTATTCACTGGAGCAACATCTTCGAGAGCCTGGTCTTCGGGGGCCTCTTTCCCCTCGGGGACTTCATATTTTTCACCCTCACTCTCGAAGCCACTAGCAGAATCCTCATCGATGGAGAGGAATGAAGCTGCCTCTTCTTCCAAAGCCTTTACCTTCTCGATTTTGAAAGAAAGGTCAAAGCCTTTAGCATGCACCTCCTCGAGAGTTTGTCTTCGAGATTCCAGCCTAGTATGGTTGACATCACACGTTAACTTGAGCTTGGTTGTGGAAGAGATATCCTGCACCTGAGCGTTTGCAGTAGCAGCATCGGCTCGATACGAGGACACGAATGCCTCAGCCTCGGAATTGGCTGTAGCAAGTTCGGCGGCCGCTTTAGCGTGAAGCTCCTCAAATGTTCGGCTCTCCTCTTTTGCACATCGAAGTTGGTTCTCGACCGTGGCCAGCTTTAACCGAAGAGTGTCCTTTTCTTAGGCGAGATAGTCCATGTTGTCTCTACCCAAGGGTTTCAGCCTCTTTTGTTTTGAGGTCCTCTCGAATTTGTTCCACAAGGTCGGCCCGCTGGAACTGCATAGTTAAGGAATTAGATAGCAAAACAGGTGAACACGAATTAGACCCACAAAAGCTATATTACCTGCTCAACGAGCTCCAACCTCTCTTGGGAAGCTTTCTTCAAATTAGCTCGAAGGACGCTGATCTCCCCCTCTCTTTTTGCATAGAGATCCTTGAGGTCGTCCATCTCTAACATGAGCTTCTTGAGCTCAGCTTCACAATGGGCAAGCTCAACCCGAGACTTGGAAAAAGATTGATCGAAGAGCATCATGTCCTTATCACAAAGAAAGGGAGTCATAAAGACGAAAATCAAACTCGAAACACAATTGTTAAGGCAAAGTTTACCTGCTTGCGAAGCTTCTCAGCCTCCTCAAAGATGAACAAAGCGTCAAGGTCAGGGCCCTCTTCGATTCTAGCAAGGTACTCCCGAAAGATGTCATTCCCCCGGTGGGATGTTCCCATATCAGGAGTCCTCATATCTCGGGGTTCCAGTATTTTTCCCTCGGAGAACACCAAGCCTGGCAGAGAATCGTCCACATCGATTACCCCGAATGATTCAATCGAGGCATTCTCTCGCCTTCGAAGAACCTCAGGGTTAGGCTCTCTGAGTTCATCGGTCAAGTGCCTTGCTGGCTCGGGGACTTTTCTCGAGATCCCCTTATAGATCTCCTAGGCTCGAGTTTGTACCGTATCAGCAGCCTTCGGTTCAGCGGCCTTTGAAACACCAGTGTTCCCCCCTTTTCGATTCATTAACGGGCGGTCATCATCTTCACTTTTTACGACGTCTCTCTCCTCGTCTTCAGCACGCAGAAGTTCAACGGTTTCCGGAGATAAGACCATAGTATTGGCCTTAGGCTTTCAAAGCTTGGTTTTCTTTGGCCTCGGGGAGTTCGTCGGCGATCCTTTCTTCCTCTTATTTTCCTTCGCAGGCTTTGGGGATTCTTCCTCACCGGGTGGGGGTGGCCTCATAGAAATAGCGTCTCTGAGGTCTGCATAAAATTCAGGTATACAAATAATGAATACTCACCGTGGTTTTTGGCCTCACATCGGCCTTTGGACAAATCATGCTAGTTGCGCTCGGTGTTTGAGAAAGTTGAGGCCAGTTGCCTAACCCAGCCCGGGAGGTCCGCAACCGCATTAGGAAACCAAGCAACAGCTGCATCATTATAAGGGGATTAGTTCAATAGAAAGAAGGAATATCAAAGCGATAAAATTTCCTCGATAAGCATCTACTTACATTTCATATTCCATTCCTCGAGGAATGGCATCCTTTCAGCAGGAATCAGGTCGGAGGTTCTGATTCAGACAAAGCGGCTCATCCACCCTCGGTCCTTGTCTTCATCAATGCTAGAGAAGAAAGATTTTGAGGATTGGCATTGTAGCTTTAACAGGCCACCCCGATAGAGACAGGGACTGTATAGCCTGATTAGACGGTCAAGGGTAAAAGGCATCCCCTCGACCTTACCCAAGAAGTACCTTATCAAGTGAACGATTCGCCAGAAGGAAGGATAAATTTAGCCTAGTTTCACTTGATATTGTTGGCAAAAATCGAGAATCACTGGAACTTGGAGGGGCATAGAAGGGTCTATGGTACCTAAGGTGAATGGGTAAGTATACACAATTAGGTACCCTTCTTTGAAAGTGGTAATATCCTCTTCGGAGGAAGGGATCTCCACGTCTTTATTTCCCCAATTGTAGTCTGTCTTCACCTGGTCGAGTTCAGCGCTAGTTATCAAACTGATATATCGGGATATAGGTTTACATCGACCCAGGGCCGAAGCAGGCCTTTCAATTATAAAGTCGAAAGATGTTTCACAAGGCCCGGGAGTACACTCCTTAATACGAGTTTGTACCACCATTTTTCTCTTAGATTGACGTGTTGACGAAGAGGCTTTTTCTTTCTATGGAACTGTTTTTGAAGTTTGGCCATTGTTGTTGTTGAAAACTTCAGAATAAGGAAAGAAAGTTGGTGATCAAATAGGCACAAGAGAAGGATAAACACAAAGAGAATGGGGATGTTAGGGTGCTGTGGAAAGTAAAGTTTGCAAATAGATGGGTTGAAGTATATATAGGAATCCTATTCATATTGAGGAATCTAAACGACTGACCAATAGCCGCTTTTCATTAATGGCCTTTCAAAAACTGTGCAGACGTGACCTTTTACAACTTTTAGTCACACCAATTGCTGACATCACGAGAATGTCGTCATAGTAGGAGCATCGAAGGGTCGAGAATCAAAATCATTTCTTATCCTTTCATTCTAAAAAAAGCAGGGACTATCTGTATACGGTCAAAATCTCATACCCCGATTTTGTAGGCTCGAGAAATAACACCGAGGTCAGAAGCCTGGAAGAGGTCGAGGTTAAGCTCGAAGGCTGAACAAGAGACTCGAGGGCCTAGGTGCTCAATGTGCATCGAATCAAGACATGACCGAAGCTGAATAGTGAAGTTATGAGTTTGTTGCGGAAAGTACAAGATTCTCGCCACGTCCCCAAATATCATGGCATAAATCCTAGGATAGACTTTTACGAATTACTACAAATCCGTACTAGGTTGTTGTACATTTGTACCAATAAAATTTCTTACTCTAAATAGAAATGTACCATATTTAGAATTTTCCCTCCTATATAAAGGGGATCCCAATCATTTGTAAAGACAATCTGATCATTGGCAAAGAATATACTATCTTACTTTTCTCGCCAGTACTCTTAATATTTATTCTTTAGATTTATTACACTTACTTTACTGTTCTTGCTTTATTGCTCCTAACTCACCTCGAGGTCATCGATCTCGAGGTCTCTACTGCTCTAGCAACACCGGTTTGGTTCATCAATTCTTTTCATTCATACTCTACATTACATGTTTATTAATTAGTATGGGTCTAGATCACATATCTTTAAAACCATAAATCAAATTTAATTGTTACTCGTATTTTCGAGGTAAACGGTTTCCAAAACAATATTTCCAATGCCGCAACCAAACATAGACCATGGCTCAACAACATCGAGTACAACAAGAAAAACAACACGAGGGTACGACAAGTAAATCAACATATAAATAACAACAATACAATAAAATGGAAGAATAAGCTCAATAATGAAAGACATAACAAGTAATAATGGCTTCAAGTAAGAGTAGTTCAACAATAAGAGATATAACATGTAACATCGACTTCAAATAAGGATAACCACCTATGGAAGAGACAACATGTAACAACGACTTCAAATAAGGATAATAACCTACGGAAGAGATAACAGGTAACAATAACTACAAATAAGAATAAGTCAACTATGAAAGAGATAACATGACAATAAAGAGTAACCAACTACAATTAAAGCATGTATGAGCATATTTGGTCAAAAAATATAAAATATGAACCAACAGATTCCAATAATTCATATAAGAGTAAATTTTACAATAGAGGGTATAACACGATGGAACGACTTCAATTTAAAGTACATAAGAAGCCTAAGAGTCTGAACCTGTCAAATTTTCACATATATGTCCGTGTACACAGCCTTCACCTCGAGTACACGTCTTTCACTTAGTTCAAATAGTGCAAACAAACCAATCCCCATGGGGTAGCTCTCCCACAAAAAGTTATGCAAGATACTTACCTCAAAAGCCCTCAATCAATACTCAAGAATTGCTTTTCCTTAACAATTCACATTCGCTCAGCTCAAATCTAACAAAAATCGACCCCGGTCCCGGCCATTCAAAACTCGGACCAAGGGTAGGTTCCGACTACCTACAAACCCGCGAGTCTATTTATGTGTTTTGTTTATAAATCGTAGTCAAATTCAACTCTAAAATCTCAGTTTTTAATTTTTCAAAACATAGACAAAGTTTCTCGAAATTTCACTTTGATTCTCATAACTTTGATGTTAAATCTCATATATAATGATTTAAAATAGTTGTAAATTGAAACAATCACTTACCCAATGATTGTAGATGAAAATACCTCATCAAAATCGCCTCTTACCGAGTCTAAGGTTCAAAGATATGAAAATGAGACTAAAATCCCGTCCTCAACTTTTATGTTCAGTCACAGGTGTTGCAAATGCAACCTGGGGTTCGCAAATACGAAGAATTATCCCAAAAGAAAAATCCCTCCAAGTCCTACTAGCTTCGCAAATCTTAAATTTTTTTCTCAAATGCAAACTACGAACACATCACAAAAGCGATCAACTTGATCGCAAATGCGACTAAGCCTAGCCCAAGTCCCAATTGCAAAAGTGAACACTTCGTTTCCAAATGTGAACCTGACAGACTACAACTTATATCGCAAATGCGATGTCCCCCTCACAATTGTGATGGCACAAATGAGATCATAGTCTTGAATTTTCGATATGATGTGCCGGAGAATTTTGGCACATTTAATACCAATCGCTTAGATTTTAGATCGCTTTAAATGCAATTGTCTATTATACTTATGTAATTTTGATGTTTTGCAGTGCATGAAGCTTGAGGACCCAAAAACATGGAAATAGAACCAAAAAGCCGAAGAAAGACTAGAATGGGCAAAATACGACTGCATAGTTGAAAATGCGGACCACAAATCCAACATGCGGACCGCATAATGCCCAGGTGAACCGCAGAGTCCAACAACCAGTGTGGCCAAATACAAGTGAAGAAATGTGGTCCAGTATGCGACCGCATAACAGGTTTTCGGGCTGCATAATGGATCGCAAACCTCCTATAGAAGTGGCTGAGAGCATAAATGCGATGACACAATGCGGCCGCATATCAACAATGTGGACCGCATAACTGGAATGCGGTGACTTCTTGGAACTAGGGTTTTGATGATGCGGTGAGATTGAATAGAATACGAACCGCATATTTGTTATGCGACAGAAATGCGATCACATATTTGACCTGCAAGGGCCTTTTTGTCCGAAATTGGCCCCGAGTTTTAGCCCACTATAAATAGATTTATTGGGGTTTTGTGAGGCATCTTGTCTGGAAAAAGAGATACAATCCAAACTTTGAATAGTACCATCTTTTGGAAGCTTTCAAGTGAAGAATCTTGCACTTTTGTAAGCATTTATGACATTTAATATTCCTTTGCTTTTGTATTTTAGCATGTGTGACTAGTTTTAAATACTAAGGTTGTGGACCCTAAATGGGTGTAATGTCAATGAGTGTTTAACATTGAATATATGTATAATGGTTGGTTGATATTTATTTACTTCTCATTCTTCATTCATTGTTAGTGGTTGCAAACATTAGCAAGCGCCATTTTATTCTTTCTCTACTTGGAAAAGTGAGTTAGGGTTTGGTAGGAGTAAATATCAAAGACTCGAGGTTTTAAACCTTGTTTAATGGAATTTCTTAGGAATAAGTGTATTTTATTTGGCATAAATTGATTACTCTTAATTGCCACTCTTTTATATTTGGAAAAATCATAAAGAGAAATACTACCCAACTATTGGAAAATATTGGGTATTCATTTAGAAATCATTTGCATATCATAAGGTCCTTCGATTAGAAATATATCATATTAACATCGGTAGCATTACATTTCATTGAAGGGGACAAAACCTTGGTTTAGATAATCAAATTAATTACAACCTTATTTAATCATCCTTATTATTAAATTACAAATCAATCTACTATAATACTTTTGTTACTCTAACGAAATAGAAATACGAGTTAAGTTATGATTCACACCACTCAAGTAAACTTTTCACGCCTATTCCATGTGGGATTCGACCCCAACCTCGTTGGGTTACTATATTTGACATCGATCGATTTACACGATTTTAAGGTGTAATTTGAGCATATCAAATTTTGACGCCGTTGACGGGCAATACGGTTTTGAAATTACTAACTAGTGTGCACTTTACTTTACATCTTTTCTATTCCATCACATTTTGCTTGATTTTCTTGGTGTGATAGGTGAGAATGGCCGAGTATGAGGAAGATGAGAATCCCTTTGCCGACATTGAGGAATATCTTGATGATATCAATGTTATCCTTCCTCCACGGGTGGAAGCTGCTACATTCAAAGTAGAACATGGGTTAATCCTAATGCTTAAAGCAGAAGCATTATTCAGAAACTCTACCGATGATGATCCAATGCAACACCTTAGGAACTTCTTGGGTGTATGCGCCATGCATAAGCAGAACAATGTAACAGACAGAGCCTTGAGATTGCGAGTATTCAAATACTCATTGACTGGAGAAGCGAGAAAGTGGATTCAAAATCTACCTCCTCAATCTATCACTTCTTGGCCCGAGCTTGTCCGTGCCTTCTTGTCCAAGTGGTTCCCTCAGAGAAGTCTAAGTTTAGAGATAAAATCTTCTTCTTCAAACAAATTCCAGGAGAACACTTACATGAAGCGTGGGACCGATTCAAGTTGTACTTAGTGAGGTCAACGAACCATGGTTTTCTGGATGGCATTCTGATGGAGAAGTTCTACATGGGTTTGGATCCATTGTCTCAGTCCATAGGAAAAAATGCAGCAAACAGATCTTTCATGGACAAATCATTCACCCGGATTACACAAATACTGGATAAAATGGCCAAACACAATCAAGCATAGCATTCCGAAGATGCTAGTGGTGGAATTTCTTATGGTACTCCCTCTCTTATCAATATGATCAAAGAAAATCAAGAGAGAGACCAATTGATTGCCGGTCTTGCCACCAACATTGATGTGTTGACGAGATGTTCACGGAGATCCAAATGAAGAAGGTAAATGTTGTGGAAGACATGCAACCGACGGGAAATCAAGAGTTTGAAGAAGCCAACTATGTTCATAATTCTCAAGGAGGATATCAACAAAATCAATGGAGGCAAAACCCGCAAGGATAAGGCCAACAAAATTGGTGCAATGATTAAGGTGGTTCGAGTCAAGGTAATTAGAACAACAACAATAGCAATTATGCCAACCGGAACTCCAACCCCTATGTTCCGCCGAAGGGGCAGTATTACAAGGAGGGTCCTTCAAATGAATCCAAGTTAGAAGGGATGCTTGAAAAGATCTTGCAAAATCAAGAGAGAGGTGATGCTACAATGAAGAACATGACCGAAATCGTGGGGTCACATACCGCCTCTACACAAAAGTTTGAGATGCAAATGCGAGACTTGTCAAGAGAACAAAACCCTAAACTAAAAGGTACTCTTCCAGGTGATACAATTGTCAACCCAAAGGGGAATGTGAGCGGTTCATCTTCTCATTGCATGGCTATTACGACTAGAAGCGGTAAGGTCCTTCAAGGTGAGAGTGAACAAGTAGTTGAGGTAGATGATCCTGAGCAAGAAGTTGAGGCACAAGTCGAAGTGCCGGTTGTTGTTGAAAGTGAGAAGCCCTCCCAATAGGTGAAAATCCAAAAAGCAAAGCATGATGAGGTTAAGGAAAAGGTGAATGAGACCCCAAAATCTCATCCACCGATTCCTCGACCTACACCTCCATTCCCTCAAAGGCTTGCAAGGAGGGTAGATGATTGTAATTTCGAGAAGTTCTATGATATTTTGAAGAAATTGTCGGTAAACATCCCTTTCTTGGAGGCTTTCCAAGAGATATCGGGATTTTACAAATACTTAAAAGACTTGATGACCAAGAAGACATCCACCAAGAATGAAGCGGTGAACATGAGTCACCGGGTTAGTGCTATTATTGCCACAACCACCGTTGAGAAGAAAGAAGACCCGGGAGCATTCACCATTCCATGTACTATTGGATTGAGAGATTTTGCAAGGGAACTCTGTGATAATGGTGCTAGCATAAATTTGATACCTCTTGCTTTTTACGAGCAAGCGGGATTGGGGTTGCCAATACCCACAAGTATGAGATTGTAAATGGCCGACCGTTCAATCAAGAGACCCGTGGGTATTGTTGATGATGTCTTAGTAAAAGTGGGGAAGTTCCTCCTCCCGGCTGACTTTGTTATCCTTGATTGTGCGATTGACAAGGAAATTACTATCATATTGGGAAGACCATTCCTTTCCACGGGAAGAGCCTCGATGGACTCGGAACGAAATGAAATCAAATTCCGAGTGAATGATGAGGAAGTCACTTTCCAAGCTAGTGAGGTTTGAATTTGCCGAACGCACATGAAGGGATCTCGATAATAGATGTTGTTGATGAGGTCGAGGATGCTAGTTACATGATGATGGAGGAAGAGTGCCTTGGTGAGGCCTTGGCGGCAATCTTGGTAAATTTTGATGGAGAGAACATGGAGGGGTATGTAGAAGTTGTGAATGCATTGGAAGGACGTGGGTCCTACTCTTATGCACCGAAGAAGCACTCTCTTGACTTAGAGAAGAGAGCCACTCCTCCCGCAAAGCCTTCCATCCTGGAGCCACCATAACTTGAGCTCAAGCCACTTCTTTCACATTTGAGGTACAAATTTCTTGACTCTAATGATATTTTACCCGTAATTGTTTCCTCTTTGTTGGATGATGTGAAGGTAGGAAAATTGTTGAATGTCTTCCGCGAACACCGACAAGCAATTGGATAGAAAATAGCGGACATCCGAGGGATTCCCGCTGCAATTTGTGAGCATAAAATCGAATTGAAAGATTGAAGCAAGCCGAGTGTAAACACCAAAGGAGGTTGAATCCATCGATGCAATAGGTGGTCAAGAAAGATATAATCAAGTGGTTAGATGTCGGGATTGTCTACCCCACTACGGATAGTTCATGGGTGAGTCCGGTGCAATGTGTACCAAAGAAGGGAGTCATGACAGTAATTCACAATGAAAATAATGACCTTATCCCTACACGGACGGTCATCGGGTGGAGAGTATGCATGGACTATCGGAAGCTCAATAGTGCCACGTGCAAAGATCATTTCCTTATGCCTTTTATTGATCAAATGCTTGATCAGCTAGCGGGAAGATCATTCTATTTCTTCCTTGATGGGTATTCCGGCTATAACCAAATCAATATAGCATTGGAAGACCAAGAAAAGACAACATTCACTTGCCCATATGGAACCTTCGCCTTTAGCCGGATGCTGTTTGGTTTATGCAACGCTCCGGCTACCTTTCAAAGATGCATGATTTCCATCTTCTCAGACATGGTGGAGGATTTCCTAGAGGTTTTCATGCATGAATTTTCGGTGGTAGGTGATTCTTTTGACCATTTTCTTGACAATCTTAGACAAGTGCTCAAGTGATGTGAGAAGACCAACCTTGTACTTAACTGGGAGAAATGTCACTTCATGGTGCACGAAGGCATTGTCTTGGGGCACAAGATTTCAAAACATGGCCATAGAGGTTGATCGAGCAAAAGTTGAAATCATCTCCAAACTTCCTCAACCAACATCGGTAAAAGGTGTCCGAAGTTTTTTAGGGCATGCTGAATTTTATCGGCGTTTTATCAAGGACTTCTCCAAACTGCAAATCCTATGTGCAAGCTCCTTGAAAAAGATGCCAAGTTTGTGTTTGACAAAAAGTGCCTTAAGGAATTTGAGGAACTAAAAGAGAAGCTCACCACGGCACCCATTATTTTCACACCGGATTGGTCTCTTCCATTCGAGCTCATGTGTGACGCCAGTGGTGTAGCTATTGGAGCTGTTTGGGTCAACGGCATAACAAGTTTCTTCATCCCATTTAATATACAAGCAAGACACTCAACGGGGCACAAATGAACTATACTGTGACAGAGCAAGAGATTCTAGCCATTGTATATGCTTTGGAAAAGTTCCGAGCTTATTTGTTGGGGTCTATGGTGGTGGTGTATACCGACCATGACACTCTTCGCTATCTCATGGAAAAGAAAGATGCCAAACCCAGGTTAATCCGGTGGGTCCTCATATTGCAAGAATTTGACTTTGAGGTCAAGGACCGTAAGGGCACAGAAAACCAAGTAGTGGATCATCTCTCTAGGCTTGAAGAAGATGGGCGGCCGAATGAAAATCTTGACATCAATGATGCTTTCCCTTATGAGCATATTTTGGCATTGTCTTCTTCATCTACTCCTTGGTACGCCGATATTGCTAACTACTTGGTTAGTGACCTCATTCCGGATGGATTGGAAGCTTACCAAAAGAAGAAGTTTTTGAGGGAGTGCCAGCAATATTATCGGGAAGAACCATTCTTGTTCCGCATTTGTGCTGATAACATCATTAGGAGGTGCGTTCCAGAAGAAGAGATGATGCCAATTCTAAAGGCATGCCATGACTCACCGATTGGGGGTCATCATGGGGGTAATCGAACGGCGGCAAAGGTACTTGAATGTGGCTATTATTGGCCGTCGATTTATCAAGATGCAAATCAAATGGTCAAGGCTTGTGACCAATGTCATAGGTAGGGATCAATCTTTAAGAGGCATGAAATGCCAATGCACTTTGTGATGGAGGTCGAGATATTTGATGTGTGGGGAATTGACTTTATGGGCCCCTTTATAATCTCATGTGGTATGAAATACATCTTGGTGGTTGTGGACTATGTGTCCAAGTGGGTTGAAGCAATTTCCCTACCAAATAATGAGGCAAGGTGTGTAACTGCATTCTTAAAGAAAAATATATTCACACGGTTTGGCACTCCTAGAGCCATTCTTAGTGATGGTGGGTCTCACTTCTGTAACAAGGCTTTCATGGGGCTACTAGAAAAATATGGTGTCAAGAATAAGGTGGACACACCTTATCATCCCCAATCAAGTGGCCAAGTTGAAGTTTCCAACCAGTAGATAAAGAATATTCTAGCGAAGACTGTTAATGCCAACAGGACCAACTGGTCAAAGAAGCTAGATGACGCATTGTGGGCATACCGCACAGCGTACAGAACCCCTATTGGTACTTCACCTTATTGGTTAGTCTTCGGAAAGGCTTGTCATCTACCCGTAGAATTGGAGCACAAATCCATGTGGGCTTTAAAAAGGTTGAACTTAGACTGGGTTGAAGCTATAAATTTGATGTTAACAGAACTCAATGAAATGGAGGAATTCCACTTCCACGCATATGAAAGTGCAGCTGTGTACAAGGAAAGGATGAAGTTCCTTGACTACAAAAATATCTTTAAAAGGGAGTTCAAGTCGGGTGACTTGGTTTTGCTTTTCAACTCAAGGCTCAAATTTTTTTCGGGCAAGCTAAAATCAAAGTGCTCTGGACCGTTCAAGGTGGCAGATGTATCCTGTTTTGGAGCTGTGGAATTAGAATCCAATGATGAGCTCCGAACCTTCAAAGTAAATGGCCAGCGAGTCAAGCACTATTTGGGCACAGATGGAGAAAAACACTTGGTGGAATAGTTGGCTCTAAAAGATAGTCCATGCCCGACCAATGAGTAAGCCCGAAGAGGGTCCAACTTTGTTGTGCCGCGACGTTAAATCAAGCGCTTCATGGGAGGCAACCCGTGTGTGGTAACATACGTTTTGTTCTTCAATTTTTAATTTTGGTTAGATAGATTAAATTGAGAAATTTAAAGTGTGTGTTAGAGTGCAGGTAATCCAAAAAGTCATAAAACAGGGTGAAATTGCGCATGAAAAAAAAAATCACTAAGAGAGGTTTTCTACATGTATGTGGTTGCATATTTACTATGCGGA
Organism: Nicotiana knightiana; assembly: GCA_005239525.1. Lineage (NCBI taxonomy): Eukaryota > Viridiplantae > Streptophyta > Magnoliopsida > Solanales > Solanaceae > Nicotiana > Nicotiana knightiana. The sequence goes on along the minus strand of ML387800.1, from coordinate 41,939 downwards.
CCGCATAGGAATCAAATACCTGGACAGTTTGCTGGGGCAAAATTAGTTTCCAAAATGCGGCGGAGAGGTGCACTTTGCGCCGCATATCATTTATGCGATCGCAAAGTGCACCACATAATGTATTTGAGGGAGACCTGAGCTAACATTACCGCATAACACTTATGCGGTCGCATAATGTGTTATGTGGTCACTTGCACACTGCATTCTCACCAGGTAAGTAATCCTACCCCCTTCGCATAACCCCCATAATTTTCACATCAACACAAACAACTCACACTTAAACAAACCAAAAACAAAAACAAAAAAGAATAGAGGAACACGGTTTGCAATTAGACAACGTGAACAAAGATCACATTGCTTGAATCCATCTCCTTGCTTGTGTCTCATTCACCCAACTCTGGTATGTCCTCCTTCCTTACCTCATTTCTGTTAATTTTAGTTTTAATTTTTGTTTGTTGTTCACATAATTTAGTCCTTGGTTTTCTATTTAATTTTTTGTCGTTCTTTTGGGTCATCATGAGAGTTCTTGCATAATTAAGTAGGTTGAGCTTGCTGGGTAGTGAATTTAGGAACCACCATTGTTAGGGTTAGAAACAAACCGTGGGGACAATGATGTTCAGCGGTCCACATTCGTGCCGTAGAGGAAACCCTAGGTGGCCTGAGGAAGATGACCAAATACAACGGCTTTGTGATCGCATAAGCGATATGCGGCCCGCAAAGCCACCGCATACCCAGATAGTCATTACCAGTCTTGGCATGTTGTTTGCGGCAGTTCTGTGATCCCAGTCATGGATATGCGATTGCATAACTCATCGCTTAATTGTTTCATCTCTTGCAGATTGATATTTTCGACAGGTTTGCGGTCCGCATAGTGGTTATGCGACCGCATAACCTGTCGCATTTTTTACTATTCTTTGTAACATTTTTATCTGATGTCTGCTATGTCGCTCACACTTTGTTTCATTACAAATATGGCTCCGAAGAAATCTATTGCTGGGAAAATGAGGACCTCATCTGGCCATCTAGCACAACAAGCCAAATGCTCAACATCTCTCCCAATCTGATGAGGAGGAGACCTTGCCTTCGGTCGACCTACATGCTGAGGCAAGAAGAAAGAGGGGAGATGATTTCCAACTCCGGTTTAAGGTCACAAGCTCTAGGAGTATGTATAAAGAAGGGCTCACGAAATGAAAAATCCTCGAAGAAAAATAATTGAGTCTGAACAGACTACAGGAGCAGTACCCTCACATACTGGAGAATATCAAGGATAGAAACTGGGATTGCTTCACTGACGTGCCTGATGATTTCAATGAAACAGTAGTGTGAGAGTTCTATCATCCTACGGGGCCTCCAGAACAGCTCATCACAAGCGCAACAAGGTCTTCTGTGAGTCGGTCATTGTTCGGGGGAAGTCGATGCTTTATGACAAGGACATAATAAATGACCTATACTTTAAAAGTTGGAGTCCGGACACAGCTGAGTATAAGGCAAAATGGGCCAACAGAGATGGTGAACGAGCCTGGATTGCCTCAGTGATCGCAAAGGGGACCGCTTCTTGGATTGACCCTCTATATAAAATATTCAAGGAAGATCTTACACGAGCGGGTAGATTCTGGCTCAGCTTTGTTACCTCTCACTTGATACCATCCCAGAATGAGACTGACATAAGCATTGAGAAAGCTCTTCTCCTTGCATGCATTATGACTGGGATCAAGATTGATGTCGCTAACATTATCTTCCGAGAGTTAGGGGTCCGAACCAACAAGAAATCCACGTCACTTCCTTTCCCATGCTTGATCACAACCTTCTGTAAAGCGGTGGAAGTCCCTTCACTGCCACGCCATGATAAGATAGGGAAAGCGCTGAAGGATATTGATATCACGCGCATCAGTGACGCGGTGCCAGAGGTAGCCGCTGCTCTTCCAAAGATTTAGATCCATATTCCTACTGCTACAGACACTTCAAACTCCCAACCACCCACTTCTCCTCCGGCCACTGTGACATCCACTGCCACTCCACAGTCCACCTCTCAGGCCACTATTGCTCAGCCTTTTGGTTCCCTGCCAGCTCTTTCGAGGCTAGATCTCTTAGCACAGCATGATAATGCGAAGGTAGACCGGCTTCTGAAGAACCTCCCCACTCTGATAAGGCAGGATCTTACTCATATCTAGTCCCTAGGGACAACATTCCAGCAGCAGCATGCATCTTATGAGAATCGCCTCTAGCGGATTGAGGTTCGACTTGAGAGGGTAGAGCGGGGTGAGGTTGGAGGCCTACCCAAGCTCCGTGATGAGGTTGACACACTGAAGACCGAGCTCCACAAAATGCAAAATCTGGAGTTCGATCTATCCTTCTTTCATGCCCCAGGAAGGAGAGCAGGGAGCGGGCACGTCTGTGGCAGGGTTAGAACTTGACTTCTCCACACTGATGACATCACCTGAGCCACAGACTGCCGGGGCTTCCCTGACGCCAGCTCCCCCTGCACACATTGACATCCCTTCTGGGGATGATTCCGGACACTCTGCTGAGTTCGAGGCTGGGGAGACAGACGAGGAGGACACAGACGAGGAGTCATGGTTCGATGAGGATAAGGGTCCTCAGGAGAAAGGCAAGCAGGTTGTCGTCCCTACAGCTGCAGAAAAGGAAGAAGAAGTAGCTATTCAGACAGCGATTGAGCACTCGCTAGCAGACATGGTCACCACAGCCACGTCATCGACCATTTCTCCATCATCAAGCGAGGTTACCAGCTCCCCGGCCCCAGTCCCATCATCAAAGCAGGTGGAGGTCACACCTCCACACGTGAAGGTCACTCCTCAGGCTATGATCTCATCCGTCCCAGCCCCAGTATCATAGGATGACCCCACCACCATTCAGCATGCTATAGACTCCCATAGCGCTTAGTGCACCCCAGAGAGCCCCTAAAACTCTATTTTTCATTTATTATGCATTGGGGACAATGGATGCTTTTCAGTTGAGGGTGGGATAGCCTTGTATATCTTGTATATATTTTTTTAATCTTGTACATTTTTTAGCGATCTTGGTGTATATAAGAAAATTTCTCTTCAACTCTTGTATACAATTGTGTTATCCTCGTATATAAAATATAAAAAAAACAAAAACAATTAGATAGTGTTATGCATGTAAATCTTTAGTAATTAGCAATGAATTCCCCTTGGTTTTTATTCGTCGGGTTCTTTTCCAAGGGTGTAATAGTAGAACCATGGAAGTAGGATGAAACATTTTGACCGGTTTTGTGTGAGTGTCTAGTTTCAAGCATGTATGGCTGTAAATAACCTATACCCTTCCGTTGTTAAAAAAAATAAACAAAAACAAATATTGATGATCATCTGGGTGAACTTGAGGCTCGCTCTGTGACTCTATGCTTAATTAGAAGTATCTCCGAGTTGCCAAGTGTGAAACTATGTTGAGCCAAACAGTTCATGTGCCATGTGTGTTAGTTTTGTGTAAATAATTCTCGTGTTTACTTCTGTCATCTAGAACTTGACCGGTTGGTCTTTCGATGCTAATGATAAGTAATTTTAGTTGGAGAAATGACCTTAGGTAGTCTTTGTGTTATTTGAAAACCCAGTTATCCTTTCAAGCTACCCATTGTATAGACATTATCACTAGTTAACCCATTTGAGCCTTTAACCTTTTCTTTGGTCACCTCATTACAAACCTTTCCCATTTTGTAAAATAATTCCCTCTTTTGAACTCGTCCCTCCTTGAACATTGAGAATGAGGATAAAATCCTATGTTGGGGGTGTGGTGTCAAGTTAAAAATTGTTAAGGTTGTACAGTGAGTGTAAGAACCTATACCTCAAAGTGTTCACATGAAATTATTCAAGCTCCGAAAAAAAAAAGAGAAAAGAAAAAGAAATATTTGTATATATATCAAAATATGGAGCCTTGAAGAAAATTAGAGAGGTATTTAAGGTGGTTCGAAGTTGGTAATTAGGAGCCAATGAGGGATGTGTGGTTTGAAAAGAAACAAAGGACAACAAGAAAGAAAAATGTGAGTAGTGTTCAAGGAGGATGTAGTCACTTGTACCCAAATGTTTATCCAATCCTTCCCTGAGCCTACATTACAAGATTAAAAAGTCCTTATAGGATCTCCAAAAGAATGTTCTTGAATAGGCGACGAATTAAAATAAGGGCAAGCTTATGGTATGAGTGTTGTAACACTTGAAACTCTTTGTCATAGTGAGTGTCTTTATGAATATGTCCCTTTTATTTTCATTGTAAATATTGTGAGTTTGGGACTTTCTTTCTAGTGAGGGCATTTGAACTGTTTTGAGCTCTTGAAGTGGAATGCAAAGGCACTCAGCTGAGAGTAACGTTTTGTCAAATTGGTTGAGGCTCGAAGTTCACAAGCTGATCAGTTTCTTTGTAAATAGCAATGATTGTTCAGGAAGGGTAAATAAACGAAATTGCATGCTTGNGACTTTCTTTCTGGTGAGGGCATTTGAACTGTGAGGTCTAACAGAAGTTGAGCTCTTGAAGTCGAATGCAAAGGCACTCAGCTGAGAGTAACATTTTGTCAAATTGGTCGAGGCTCGAAGTTCACAAGTTGATCAGTTTCTTTGTAAATAGCAATGATTGTTCAGGAAGGGTAAATAAACGAAATTGCATGCTTGTAATACTGACGATTAACACCGTCCATGGTCACTATTGTTTCATGTTGTTTAGTTGGAGTCTAGAATAGGAAAGAGTTGTTTTAGTTGCTTGAAGACAAGCACGAGTTTAAGTTGGGGGTGTTGATGTGCCGGAGAATTTCGGCATATTTAATACCAATTGCTTAGATTTTAGCTCGTTTTAAATGCAATTATCTTTTATACTTATGTAATTTTGATGTTTTGCAGTGCATGAAGCTTGAGGACCCAAAAACATGGAAATGGAATCAAAAAGCCGAAGAAAGACAAGAATGGGCAAAATGCGACCGCATAGTTGAAAATACGGACCGCAAATCGAACATGCGGACCGCATAATGCCCAGGTGAACCGCAGAGTCCAACAGTCAGTGTGGCCAAATCCAAGTGAAGAAATGCGGTCCATTATGCAACCGCATAACAGGTTTGCGGGCCGTATAATGGATCGCAAACCTCCTATAAAAGTGGCTGAGAGCATAAATGCGATGACACTATGCGGCCGCATATCAACAATACGGACCGCATAACCGGACTGCAGTGACATCCTGGAAGTAGGGTTTTGAAGATGCGGTGAAATTGAAGAGAATGCTCCGCATATCTGTTATGCGACAGAAATGCGGTCGCATATTTGACCTGCAAAGGCATTTTTGTCCGAAATTGGCCCTGAGTTTTAGCCCACTATAAATAGATTTATTGGGATTTTGTGGGGGAATCTTTTCTGTAAAAAGAGCCACAATCCAAACTTTGAATAGTCTCATCTTTTGGAAGCTTTCAAGTGAAGAATCTTGCACTTTTGTAAGCATTAATGACATTTGATATTCCTTTGCTTTTGTATTTTAGCATGTGTAGCTAGTTTTAAATACTAAGATTGTGGACCCTAAATGGGTGTAATGTCAATGGGTGTTTAACATTGAATATATGTATAATGGTTGGTTGATATTTATTTACTTCTCATTCTTCATTTATTGTTAGTGGTTGCAAACATTAACAAGCGCCATTATATTCTTTCTCTACTTGGAAAAGTGAGCTAGGGTTTGGTAGGAGTAAATATCAAAGACTCAAGGTTTTAAACATTGTTTAATGGAATCACTTAGGAATAAATGTATTTTATTTGGCATAACTTGATTAATGTTAAGTGCCACTCTTTTATATTTGGAAAAATCATAAAGAGAAATACTATCCAACTATTGGAAATNCATTTCATTGAAGGGGACACAACCTTGGTTTAGATAATCAAATTAACTACAACCTTATTTTATCATCCTTGTTATTAAATTACAATTCAATCTACTACAATACTTTTGTTACTCTAACGGAATAGAAATACGAGTTAAGTTAAGATTCACACTACTCAAGTAAACTTTTCACGCCTATTCCCTGTGGGATTCGGCCCCAACCTCGTTAGGTTACTATATTTGACATCAATCGCTTTACACTATTTTAAGGTGTAATTTGAGCATATCACGAGACCCTAAGCATCTGTGAAAAAACCAGCAGTGCTAGAATTCTTCCAAACATTCTGATACGCGTCTGAAACACACTCGAGCCCTCGGTGCTTCAATCCAAACGTCAACACAAGTCTAAAAACATCACACGAGCTCACTCGAGAAGCCAAACCATCATAACAACATCTGAAACCATGAATCAGACCTCTGAAACACATGAAATTTATATGAAACTTAAGAACTTCTAAGAACACAACCGTGCGTCTGATTCCTATCAAATAAACTCGAACTGACGCCAAACACTGCAGAAAAGTTTCGAGTAGCAAAACGAGCCTATTCCAAGTCCCAAAATAAAAATCCGAACTTGAGATCCATGAAGTCAATCTACGGTCAAACTTATCAAAATTCTAAACCTTCAAATTGCCAACTTTCGACAAAGCATGCCAAATCAACCTAGGGACCTTCGAATTCAATTTCGGGCATACACCTAAGTAAGAAATCAAAATATCAACCTAATGGATTCATGAAAACACCGTTCCGGGGTCGTTTTCACAAAAGTTAAAAATTGGTGAACACTTTCTACTTAAGCTTCTAAAATGAGAATCAGTCATCAAAATAATTCCTGACACATCCGAAAATCGAATCACGCAAGTCATACTACATAATATGAACCCACCTAAGACTCCGAACCACTGAACGTATTGCCAAAACTCGAAACGACCGATTGGGTCGTTACAGTCCCCCTCTTAAACACACGATCGTTCTCAACATGCCAAGAGTCTTTCCTAGGTTATCAATTCACTATATAAACTCACCATACATATACTCATGGGTGATCCCACGTCACACCAATACCACATAAGCCCAACAACATCATCTCAACCGAAGATTATTCCTTCCACCCATGCTGATAAGTCTTAGAACAAAAATTTAACACCCATCAAGGAACCAATACTCATATAAACACACAGTATAACCCTCACATAGTTTTAACATCTCATGCATACAACCACACAATATAACACATCACCCATATGCCCATAGAAACAACTCTAATCATAATAGTTGCCCATTACCAAGCTCGGTACCAGCAAATAGCCTCATATCAATTAGAACCTTATTGCACACCTTCACAACACTCAAAATGATGCAAGTAGCATGTGAACTCATAACTACTCACTCCACAAACAAGACAAACACAACATGGGCACATACATCGCAATCTAAACCTAACAAGCATAACTCGAATACGACTGAATATGAAAAGAGGAACATATTGTAAGGCCCCGTAAAATTTCACCTAAAACCCAGGTTTTTGTGATGATGAAGTAGGCTATTAAGGAATTGAATTATGAAGATATTCCAGATGTCATTCTTCCTAGGCATGTCATTAATGTTAAGAAACAAAGAAATTGCCATCGTGAAATATTCTGGCAAAACCAACAAATCAAATTGGCCACCCTGGAAGACGAGGAACAGATGAAGAAGAAGCATACTCATTTATTCGAGTAGCTATTTAGTTGTGTCCATGAAAAATATTAAAATCTAGCATTCTACAAATTATGTTTCCCTCTACAACTCATGTTAATGATACTCTTTTTTGGTAATGGAATTGTTGTTGGTGTTGTTTCCATGTTGTTTTACATTGTTATGTTATGGTTATGCTGCTAGGACTAGTTTTGGGATTCTTTGGAAGGTGGATAGGCCCAATTAAGGGGAGACTCTGGCAAGCGTTTGGAAATTTAGGGAGTTAATCCAAATTTGGAATCGCTGTTGTGTGAAGTAACAATTGGGTCACATTAGATGCTAATGGTGTATTTTGAACCTCATTCAAGGACGAATGATCCTAAGGCGGGAATAATTCAAGGCCACGTAAAATTTAACCTAAAACCCAGGGTTTCATGATGCTTATGTAGGCTGATGTATTTAAGGGTAGTACCCCGCAGTGCAAATTTTTTGGGTTGAATACTGTGTTTGGGAGTTGAAAAATTGTTGCAGAACGGGGCATTTCAGTGATCCATTATGCGAACGCAGAACTACTATGCGGATCATAGATCCGCCGTGGAGTGAAGTAGAGAAAAGGCCAATTTTTGAGGTCGTTCTACGGACATCGTTTCACGGGCTACACTCCTATCACAGATTTGACAAGAAGAAATTTGGAGGGTGATTATGCGGTCCTTTTCGTGGCCGCAGAACTGGTCTGCAGACTGCAGACCTGATAACTGGCTGATCCAGAGAAACCTAGTTTTTTGCATCACTTTAGCGGCCCATTTTGCGGGCCGCATGTCTATTCTGCGGTCCACTATGTGACCGTTGAGCTTAGTTCGGAGGGTCCATTTTTCTATTTTATTAACCTGACCCTGTTTTAATAAATAGTCCTGAAAGACCAAGTTTGAAGGGGAATTCTACCATTTTAGAGAGAGAGGGTGTGTTAGAGAGAGAGGTGGAAGACCCAAGTGGTTGGTTCACCAATCTTATCTCAAGAATTGAATAATTCACAAGAAATACTCACAATGGCTTCATCCAAGAGGTAAGATTCTATTCCCTAGCCCTCAATTTCGGGGTTGGACTGAAAGTAGGTAATTAGAAGCATTATTCTTGAGTGTTATTTATGCATGCATATACCATCAAGGTTGGTGGGAAGGTTACTGAGATTAAATGGGTAAACATTGGGTTGTGGGATGAATTAATCCACCATAGGATAACCTTGAAACCTTAATGCACACCTAGTGCTTGATAAAATGCTCAAGTGAGATGAAACCCTTAGTATCGTCCTAATTATGGTTCAAATTTGTCATGTTTCTAATAGATTGAAGTCGTTAAGATTTCTGGAACATTGTAGTAATTTAAGAAAGCTCAAGCGAGGTATGTTGGCTGGAATCCTATTATAGAATCGATTTCCTTGATGTCCTCGTAAGTTGTGATTATGATTGGCTGAATTTTTCATTTCTCATGTTCCAAGTCCTTCCTAATAGATTTTATTATTCTAAAATAAGTGATGTGTTGAAAGATGTATGTACTCAAAATGTGTTCCAATATGTTCCTATCATATCATGATTCTCTCCGAGAATGTAATCTAGTAGAATCAATATACCAGAGGTTTTTTTTATTTAAAACTCATATTTCAATTGCAACTTAGTATTCCTAATTGTTGAAGAGAAACTCAATGTGCTTAAAACTCTTGTTTGATCATATGTGTGCTTAGAACTCTTGTTTTCTCATATATGTAATTAAATTCGTATGCCTAATTGTGGAAGAGAAACTCAATGTGCTTAAAACTCTTGTTTGCTCATATGTGTACTTAAATATGAAATACGGCCGACATACTAGTGTAGGAGTGATTGAGGGGTAAATCCCTGTGTTGATATGATGAGATTGTTTCCCCTTGTATGGGATGAGATTGATGTGTTGAGATATTTCCCCTTAAATGGGGTGAAATTATTTCTAGTGAGATGTGATGTGATGTTGACCCCACGATATTGTGGTGAGACGGCTTAGCCGATCGGGCTGAGATCATACGCCATGCCGTGCACATAGTGGTGTTGTGATTGGATGTCTCGGGGTGAGATGGCTTAGCCGATTGGGTGAGATCATACTATGTTCTAAAAGAATAGTGGTGCATCTGTACTAAAGATCTCACAACTTAAGAATATTGAAACTTACTTGAAATTTATCTTTCTCATTGATTTCATGCTTCGTTCTCATTTTATTATTACTCTTTCTTTTATGAGGGTGTTTAATTTTACATACTAGTACTATTCAATATGTACTATCGTCCCCTTTGACGAGGGCAGTGCATCATTAATGGATGCAGGTGGTTCCACAACAGGCGGTGTTGATCAGTGATAGCAGTACACCCTCTCCCCAGCTGACTTGGTGAGCCCCATTTCATTTCTGGGTCTTGTATCTCTTGTCCTCTATGTATATTTCTTGAGGTATAGCCGGAGCCTTGTTGTAGGCTCCATCATGATACTCTTTTGTATCTATTAGAGGCTCTGTAGACATAGTGTGTAGGTATCGTTGTTTTTACAAAGTCAAACTAAAGTTGTTTTATTTGTATCACATGTTCCACTTCAAACTATGAAAGTACATGTATTATGAAACGTGATACTGACGTAACTAATAGTAATGAACTAGCATTGTTCACATGACCCCTCATTGTCTAATCAATGAAATATGTATTCTCCTTATTCATGGGTGAGTTTGGGTATAAGGCATTGTAAAGGCTTGCTTGGTCAGGTTATATTGGTTGAGCGTCGATCACGCTCCCCGTGGTTGGGGCGTGAAACACATGAAGTAACTACCAAAAAAGTTCAGTAGGCACGACTCCTCACCGATAACATAATGCGAATCCAATCCACAAGGAAGAAGCAAGACACACACAACAACCGCAAAGAATCTTACCCTAATATAACCTCGTTGCACCACTTGGCCAGGTACACACCTGTCCACAAAGAATACCAGGTCCCCAAGTAAGATAAACATCTCAAAAACTACAACACTGTACTACCTCAATCCTCTAGATCCAAAATCATAATGCATAACAAACTTCCCAACCCTGTAGAACACCAAACCACAAGTTGTGGCAAAACCACCCAGAAATTGCATCACAATGTACGATATTAACTAACAGAAAGTCCACCCAAGACTCATGATACTCAATAGCAACCAAACCATAACAATAGACACGAGATATCACAATAGGATCCCCCAACTGGCGTGAAAACATGAACAATGTACAAGAATCACGAAACACAACCATATTTGAAGCAAGGTAGGATGAATTTTACCAATAAATGGGACAGATCGAAATAACACAAATGCACCTATATAATCAACCAAAACCATACATGTAATGAAATCATCTCGTGCATCAGCCTCCGCCTAATAAGGAAAAGCATAACAATGGGCCGACCTCCCTCTCTTGAGCGACCTTTACCCATCTGACCCCACCCCTAGCTCGAAATATAGGTAGAGCAGCAACTACAGCGGAACTCATAGCCTAGATACCCTTTTGTGACATATTTGTCCGGAGTCAGGGACAATCTCTCACCATATGGATAGTATCCCTACACTCAAAGCAACCTCTCCGTTGACATGGATATGGAAGTTGTCTGGTACGGGTACTCTGGGACCCATGGATATCTGAAGCACCGTGTGATGCCTCAATTGCAAATTGAACATGTTGGTCCATAAAACCTCTACCATAACACACCCAGCCTCCACGAGGCCTCTTAGCCTCAATATCTTCTCTGTCCTAGCCCTGCATAGCCTACAACCTCCAAGCAATATCCACATCCAGATGAAATGGAATATCCATCTCCAACTCCCGAGCCATGCCGAATTGGATACCATAACTGAGCCCCTCAATAAACCTATGAACTTGCTCACTAGCTGTAGAAACCAAAGCAGGTGTATGACGGGACAACTCACTAAATTTGATGGTGTACTCTAACATTGTCATAGTGCCCTGATTTAGCTGCTTGAACTCTATGCGCCACGCATCCCGAAGGTTCTAGAGAACAAACTCCCTAAAAAAAATGTAGTAAAAGCAACTCTGCTAACCTCTACGTTGCCCATGGTATGGAGGATACAATGTTTGTTGTCCAGAAAACCCTGCGCGTCCTTAGCAACTGCACCATTATAAGTAGGCGGGTGATATTTCTTGTACCTCTCAATTCTCAGCTCCTCCTCTTCAGATGCCTCTGGCCTGACCTCAGGCCGAATCGGAATAACAGGTTGTGCAAGCATAATCCCCGAAATCTGAACAACATGGCCCTGCTGTTATGGAGTACGGGCGGTAGAAGTCATAGATCCTCTCCCATTTAGTGAAGTAACTAGTGCAACTGGAATCAATCCCGCCTCAGCCAATGTACTTAATATGCTCAGTAATTATGCTAAAGTCTCATGAAGTCCAGGGGTAGAACACAGGCGCCTTCGGTGCATTTCCCCAACCGGAGAAACTAGTGACTCCTCAGCTGCTGCTCTGGTAGGTGCTCTACCTTTAGCATGTGCTCCTCCTCGGCCTCTACCTATGCCCCGACCCCTAGAAACACCGACTATGGGGGAAACATCATCAGGAACAACATCTCGTGTCCTCACCATCTGTGAGATAATAGAATGACAAAGGCTCAATCTCCAAAAGCGATAAACTCGCACGATAGGAATAAAAGAAGTGAAGTTTCCTAATAGCTCCATAGCCTCTGGAAGATTAGTATAGACCTCTCTGCATCGAAGACTCTACTAAACTTGGTTATGACTCATAGCACCTATGAACCTACAGCTCTGATACCAACTTGTCTCGACCCAAAATCCCCTCTTAGGATTCGTGATGACACGTAGTCTCTATGATTAGGTAATCAAAACACATAGAGATTTATGAATAGATTTATATCAATCAACCATTTAACGTGAACCAGTAATTTCTATACAAAGAAAAAAACCATCAATAGATGTACAATATCCCAAAACCGATAATATGAGTCATAAACCCTTCTAAGATTTACGATGATTATCAAATACATCACTGTTTTGAGTACAAATAAAAAATACAAAGCAAAACTTGAGAAGTTGACTCCAAGGCCTGCGAATGCGAAAACAGGTATACCTTGAAGTCTCTGCAGTAATACACGATTAGCTATCTAAGGATCAGCATGCTCCGAGGTACCTGGATATGCACAAAAAAGTGCAGCACCTGTAGCATGCGTACACCACAGCGGCACCCAATAAATATCAAGACTAACCTCGGTAGAGTAGTGACAAGGTACAGTTGAGACACCTACTAGACATAATAACCTGTGCATGTATGAATATAATGCTCACAGAGGAACAATATCAATATAAGGCTAAACATGGGAAGAGTAAAAAAACAACACTAGCAAATGGAAAGTAAAAGCAACATTTAACAAGAAGGAGTAAACAGGTGATACCGCCGCTATTAATCCAAAAACAATTAAGGTACAAGTGAAACCAAGTAAGGAAACCAATGACAAAAAATAAATTGACCATTATTACACAAGGTTTATACAAGAATTACCCCAAGGTACCACACATCATAATCACAAATAGCGGGTCCCTAACCACGGACACCATTAGCTTGGCATCTTGTTCCCGCATTAACAATCTCCACTGCGCGGAAAACCCACATTCTGCACCGGATGAGTCACGTGCCAATAGCATAATACCTCATATCTGCATGGACAACTCACGTGCCAACAGTAACAATATCTCATATCTGCACGGACAACTCATGAGCTAATAGTATCAATATCTCATATCCGCATGGACAACTCACGTGCCAACAATCCAGCTACCAAGGAAGGCATGTATAAATCACAAGGCCTTCATCCAAGAGGTAAGATTCTATCCCTAGCCTTCAATTTCTAAATTTTGGTAGGGAATAGGTAACGGGGAAGAAGGTTTTGAGAATAAAAGTTGTTATTTATGCATGCATGTACAAATAAAGGTGGTAGGAAAGTTGTGGAGTATTTGTGGGTTTCCTATTAAAGTGGGTATTGAATTTGGGGTAAAAGAATCCACCATATGAGAACCTTTTCAATCTTAATGCATACCTAGTGCTTGATAATATCTCAAATGAGCTGAAACCCCGAGTATCTTCCCAATTACAGTTCAAATTTGTCATGTTTCTAATAGATTGAAGTTACTAGTATTTTTGGAACATTGTAGTAATTTAAGGAATCTCAAGAAAGATATTTTGGTTAAAATCCTCTTGTAGAATCTATTTCAATGATGTCCTTGTATGTTGCGACTATGTTTGGCTCAATTACTCATGTCTCGTGTTTTGAGTCCTTCCTAATAGAGTTGATTATCATAAAATAAGTGTTTTGTTGAAAGATTTATGTACCCAAAACGTGTTCCAAATATTCCTATAATATCATGATTCCTTCCAAGAATGTAATCTAGTATGATCAATGTATCAAAGGTGTTGTGATTTAAGAACCATGTTTCAATTGCAAGCTATTGTGCCTAGTCATGGTAGAGAAACTCAATGTTCTTAAGACTATAATTTTCTCATATGTGTACTTAAGTTCTTGATTTGAAATTCTCTTATCGATGATAATCCTTGGTAACGCATAAAAGTTATAGCGGTGAGTATGAAATATGAAATACGACCTATGTACCGAGAATGATATTGCAATTTTGGCCACTAGTGCCAATAAAATTGGAAGATGTGTGAAAGATTATGAAGTTATAAATACTTTGAATACTAAATTCTTTGGGAGTATCATTTAGTCATCGAGGAAGGGTAGGTCTAAATAACCTATTCTCGAAACTACATATGCCGGTGTAGGGGTGATTTAGGGGTAAATCCCCGTGTTGACGTGACGAGATTGTTTCCCCTTGTATGGGATGAGAATGATTGGTGTAGACATATTTCCCCTTAAATGGGATGAGTTTATTTCTATCAAGATGTGATGTGATGTCGACCCGCACGACATTGTGGTGAGACGGCTTAGGGGATTTGGCTGGGATGCCATGTCGTGCACATGGTGGTGTTGTGATTGGATGTATAGGGGTGAGATGGCTTAGCCAACCGGCTGAGATCAAACTCCGTGCTAAAAGCACGATAGTATATCGGTACTAAAGATCTCCCAACTTCAAAAATATTTATACTTACTTGAAATTTACTTTTCGCCTAACTTTAGACCTTGATATTGTTTGAGGATCTTATTGATTTCATGTTTCCTCCTTTTTTACTATTACTCGTTCTATTGATAGGGTGTTCAGTTTCACATAGTAGTACTATTCCATATTTACTAACGTCCCATTTTTTTGGGGTGCTACATATTTAGTGGATGTAGGTGGTTCCATAGCAGGCGGTGTTGATCAATGATAGCAACACACCCTCTCCTCAGCTGACTTGGTGAGCCCCATTTAATTTCGGGGTCTTGTATATCTTGTCCTCTATGTATATTGTTTTGAGGTATAGCCGAATCCTTTTTGTCGGCACTATCATGCTACTCTTTTGTATCTAATAAGCTCCATAGACATGGCTTCAGTGGTACCTTTGTTTTGGGAAGTGATACAAGAAATGTTGTATTTTTATCATGTTTTTCCACTTCTAAACTATGAATGTGTGACGTAATATTTTTGGGGACTATTAATGAAGTTCAAATGGTTATGAAATCAGTATTGTTCATGTAATCTCGTCATTGTCTAATTAGTGAAATATACCTTCTCTTTATTCATGGGTGAGTCTGAGTAGAAGGCATTGTATGTGCTTGCTTGGTTGGGTTATCTTCGTTGAGAGTTGGTCGCGCTCCATGAGGTCGGGGCGTGACAAGCTTGGTATCAGAGCCTAATGTTTTAAAATGTCCTAGGATGTCTCAGAGTAGTGACTAGTAGAGTCCTTCTGGCCGGTGTGTTGTCGACCACATCTATAATTAGGAGGCTACTTAGGTATTTAGGAATAATACCCTTCTTTGATGTTCTAGATCGTGCGATAGAGCTGATTGTAAGACTGTTCCTCCTCTAAATCATGCATTGCTCTAATATTTAGTATATGGCACCCAGGAAGAATGAAAGAACTGGCCAAGGAGCCAATGCCACCCCAGGAGTGACAGTTAATTCTATACTCGATGATGCAGGTGAGCACCCGAGGGGTGAGTATGTTCCTACAGGTACTATACCGCCTGATTCTATGACTCCTGCTCCGACTACATAAATCCCTACTCATACTGAGGGTGCAGCTATTCCACGTCCAGCCCCAATTTCCAGTCCTGGTGTTTCTGATGGGGATCTTAGGGGAGCCATATAGATGGTGGCTCAAATAGTGCCTTCTCAAGCCTAGAGATTGAATGTTGCTTCGTCTTCTTCCAACAAGCAAGGGATTCTGGTAGTTTAAGCGTGACCTGGTATCTTTAGCTTGATCCTTCAATTTCCATAGGTACTGATCCTGAGGAGCACCTTCAGGACTTTATTGATGAGATACACAAGACCCTCCGAGTTATGCGTGCTACTTAGACGGAGGGAGTGGAATTGGCCTCCTACCGCCTAAAAGAGGTGGCCTATTCTTGGTTTGAAATGTGGGAGGACTCCCGTGAGGAGGGGAGCCCTCCGGAGAGGTAGAGTGAATTTGCCGACACCTTTATTGACAAATTATTTCCCTCCGAGACTAAGGTTCGCGCACCAGTCCAAGTATGAGTGTGTGGGAGTACCATATGTGTGTATGTGTGTGTGTGTGTGTGTAGCCTGAGTGTGTGGGAGTACCATACGAGGTTCGTGCGCCTGTCCAAGTATTCCGTCTACATGTTTCCCAGTATGGAGGCTAGATTGCGCCGATTTGTGTAGGGTTTAACCCTTTTGGTTTAAAATCTGGCTTATACGGGCTGCCTTGAATTCTGATATGAACTATGGGAAGATTGTGGCGTTTTATAAAGCCATAGAAACCCGCAAACTGAAAAACACAACGGAGCAAGAGGGTAGTAAAAAGGCTCGGTTTACGGAAACTTTGGTAGTTCTTCCGGTGGTGGTGATAGGAAAGCATTTAGGGGAGGGTCATCAAGGCCATCCATGTCCTTTGCTTAGTCTTAAATTAGTGCACCGCCATCAGCACCCCGTCAGCAGTAGTGGAGTCATTTTAGGCCCAGTAAGGGAAACATTGGACCCCACCAACAGAGTCGTCCTGGAGGGAGATTCCAGCAGCAGCAGAGGCCCTCATTCCCTAGGTGTGGGAACATTAAATTTGGGGCCAACTTCATGGACCAAACCATATACTACGGGTGCGGTATGAGGGGTCAAATTCAGAGGGATTTTCATTCGTCTTGCCAGAGTGTGGGTAGGGGTATGGCAGTCCCAACTAGTTCTGCTGCTACTACATCCTCCGTACCTCCTCCCGCTCGAGGCACTGCAGCACTCGAAAGGGCATGGTGCAGCTAGAGGTGGTGCACAGAGTTCGGGACGGGCCAGTAGTTTCTATGCTATGAGGGGTCTCCAGAGATTAGAGTCTTTTCCAAATGTTTTCACAGGTATATTGACTGTCTAATCTCATGATGTGCATGCACTTATTTATCCTAGTTACACTTTCTCCTATGTCACTCTTTATGTTTCTATGGAATTTAGGATAGAACCAGAACAGCTTCATGAGCAGTTCTCTATATCTACTCTGGTTGGTGAGTCTATTATGGTCATGCGGGTTTATGGGGATTATGTTATCACAGTGCGTGTTCAGGGTACCATGCCCGATCTCATTGATTTGGGGATTGTTGATGTTGATGTAATAATGGGGATGGGTTGGCTTTATTCATGTTTCGCCAAGCTTGATTGTCGAACCAGAACTGTTAGATTTGAATTTCCAAATGAGCTACTTATTGAATGGAAGGGGGTGATGTGGTGTCGATGGGTAGGTTTATTTCTTATCTTAAGGACACAAAGATGATCAACAAGGGGTGTATTTACCATTTTATCCGGTTACTGACACCCATGCTAAGGCACCTACACTTGAATCTGTACCCATTGTAAATGAATTTCCGGAGGTCTTTCCGGATGAGCTCCATGGTATCCCACCAAACATGGAGACTGATTTTCTGATTGATTTGATGCAAGGCACGCATCGTATATCCATTCCACCCTACAAAATGGCACCGGAAAAATTGAAGGAGATAAAGGAACAATTTAAGTATTTGTTAGAGAAGGGTTTCATCCGGCCGAGTGTGTCACCTTAGGGCGTACCGGTCCTCTTTGTAAGGAAGAAGTACGGGTCACTGAGAATGTGTATTGACTATCGACGGCTTAACAAGGTCACAATCAAGAATAAGTACCCCCAGTCGCGCTCTCCAAGGTTGTGGCCTAACACATTGATGTTATATCTCATATTTAACCATGTAAAATAGTTGGAAATCGATCATAATAACTTACCAATGACTGCAGATTAAAATCCCTCTTCAAAGTTGGCGCATACTGAGTCTAGGGTTCAAAGATATGTGAATGAGACTAAAATCTCGTCCCTCAACTTTTATGTTCACTCGTAAGTGTTGCGAACCCCACAAATGCGAAATACATCACAGGTATGCTGGCATCGCAAATGCGGCGAATTGTTCGCAAATGCAAATTGTAAACGTATCACAAAAGTGATTAATTGATTGCAAGTGCGACTCAGCTTATTCAAAGCCCCATCGCAAAAATGAACTCTTTGTTCGAAAATGCAAACCTGAAGGACTCCCACTTATATAAAAAATGCAATGTCCCCCTCGCAAATGATGTCAGGACCAAAATTGTAGGGTTGCGTCGCAACGTGCGATATAAGGACTAGGGCTCTGGCGATAGGAAAGGTGATTTCTGATTATTATGATTGCTGCCATGGCCAATCTGGCCCGCAGCCAGCCATCTTTGTCGGCTGGTCAGCCCCCCTCCACCATTGCACAACCTCCCATGACAATAAACACCAACTCCCAGTCCTTATATTACTCAAAAAATACTTAAACCTACTGCATTAAACACTGCCATGCACACGTCGAGTTCAACTCCAAAATTAGTCGAGTACAATCCCAATGAAACCAGTTGAATATCTTCATGGACAACCTTTAATCAGATGGACAGAAGCAAAAGTGGATAGAATGAATATCATTGAGGGCCTTCAATTTGCAGTACTTGGAAAGTTTTTTATGGCTGGCCAGATTTACAGGAGACTCGATGAATTCTTCCAACACAATGTGGTATAAAAGGTGAGTGTAATATTGGTTTGTTAAGAGATCGTCATGTGTTGATTAGACAAACTCTACTGGAGTACTACACTAATCTTACGTCAAAGGGTGCATATTATTTGAAAGCTAAGGATGGTTATGAACATCAAATGTGAACTTTGATATATGATGCTAAGTTTAAGATAGGTGAAGAAACTCCTAAGGTGATAGCATGGATATGTTTCCCAAATTTACTACCAACATTTTTTGTTAAGGAATTCTTGTTCTCATTAGCATCAGCTGTAGGTATTCCTTTTCACTTAGTCATGGCCAATGTGAACAAAACAAGGCCAAGCTTTGCAAGAGTTAAGGTGTAAATTGACTTATTGGAAGAGATGCCTAAACGTGTAATGATGGACATTGAAGATGAGGTTACTGGCAAGGTTAGAATTTAGTGGGTGAAGGTGCAATATGATTACATTCCAAAGTATTGTTAGGAGTGTGAGCTTCAAGGTCACAATGAAGAAAGTTGCTGGAGACTACATTCAGAATTATATGTGGATTATGATAAGGAGAAACAAGATAATGTTGTCAAGAGTGATGCACAGAATAATGCAAAGAATCCAATTATGATTCTATCGAGTGGAATAGTGGTTGGGAATACAGGAGAACAATGGAAAGAGGTTAGAGATAATCGTGTTAGAAATAACACAAAGCAAACTACTGGAAAAAAAATTATTGCAGTTGGAGGTGGTAATCCTAAACAAGGTCAAGGTACTTTGAGGAATGATGCAAAGCATGCAGAGGTTCTACCCCAAACTGGAAAAGAAGCTGTTCTAGTTGACTCTGGTAAGGTGCATAAAGGTCATAAAAATGCAGGGAAGGAGATTATTCCCGATGCTGTGGCTCCCAATACTCAACAAATAAAAACTACTAATCATTTTACAGCTTTGGAGAATGAGGAAAGTGAGGCAGATGGGGATAATTAGTTAGCATTAGTGAATGTTAACAATGTGCAGATTTCAAATAGTACTCCTCAGAAAATTGGGAAAACACTAAATACAGCAGCACCTAATTTTACTCCTAAGTCAAAAGAATAGGCAACTAAGGAGGTGAATGCTACAAAGTAAGATAAACAGGCAGCAGAGAAATGGCAAGACAAGGTGAATGAAACCATAGCTCAATGGGTGAATAGAACATTTGTAGCCAATAATGTTACTACAAACCAATCTTGTCAAGAAGTCCCATCTTGGGAAACTGAATCTGACAAAATAGCTTAGCAGGAATTATTGAAGCAAAAACTAAATTGGACTGGTGGGAGGTTATGGTGTGATCAGACAGAGGAGGATTCAGATGAAGGAGATTTATCTGAAGGATATGAGGAGGATAATAATGCAACAATAGGAAGTGATGATGGGCCACAAGGTGAAAAGACCAGTGTTAATGAGAAGAACAACGATGGTGAGGTGCAGATAGTGGAGATGAAAACAAAATAAATTGATGCAATAGTTGAGGTTGGAGGTTCAACTTCTAACATTCAAAAGCCAGTCATTAGCCCCAAATCAATCAATGATCATGTTGTTGAACCAAATAATGTAGAACCAATCGATCCTGGTGATTCTGGTGGGGAAGATAATCAGCAAAGTGTAGCTAAGGTAGCTGAAAAAGCAGTGACTAATAGGTTGGAGATAATAAAAAGTACTGAAGGCATACCAACTACAAAGAAGGTGGAAAAATGAGTAAGGCAACTGCAGAAAAAACTATGCTCACTAAGTCAATTAATAATCAGATTTTTGCACCAGACCAACAAAAAGAAATGAAGGATGATGCAGTAGGAAAAGTGAGAGATTTGGATGAATAATCTACATGTCAAAATTTCAAGAATGTTTCTAGACAAGGATATTTATCTCCTAGGATCATGGAGAAGGGTAAGTCTGTTGGTAGAGGCAGAAAAAAGCAAGGGAAGGAGGTTCCTAGTATGCCAGCTAGGGTCCAAACAAGGAGGGCTGTTTCTAAATCCATAAATTAAAGATGAATGCTTTAATATGGAATATTAGATCAGTCAATACACAAATAGCCTTTTAAAGGCTAATAACAATATAGAAAATATCATTTTGAATTTATTGGAATAATGGAACCAATGCAACAATAAAAAAAACATGATAAATACAAGAGGCAGATAGATTTTGCAGAAGCATTTGTGAACTGTTCTAATAAGATATGGGCATTTATAGATGGGAAATATGATGTAACAGTGGAGATTAATACAAGTAGCAGCTAACTTTGAGGCTTTTTGGTACAGACGAGCAGAAAGAAAGCATGCTAACACTGGTGTATGTTAAGTGTGATCATACTGAAAGAATTGGGTTGTGGGATTCTCTATATTATCTAGATCGAGATATAAATATACCATGGATGGTAGGGAGGATTTCAATGTTATTAGGGATGAGGAAGAGAAATTTGGAGGGTTGACAGTGTCTATAAATCAAGTAGATAATTTTAGGCATTGTATGAATACTTGCAACCTTACAGATCTTGGATTCAAAGGAAGTATATATACTTGGTGGAATGGGCGTGCAGAAGAGGATTGTACCTTCAAGAGGTTGGATAGAGTTTTTGAAAACTGTGAACTTCAGTAATTATGGCTTGGATTAGAAGTATCTCATTTGTCCAGAATTAGTTCAGATCATTGTCCATTGTTGATCAACTATAATATAAATTTTGAAGGAAGAGCTTTAGATTTCTCAAGCGTTGGATTCAGAATGAGTCGTTTAAATTAGTGGTCAAGGAGAATTGGCAAGCAGATTTTCATGCAAATCTATTCTATCTGTTCAATCACAAGCTCAAGAGATTGAAGAAGGATTTATCTATATGGAGCAGGGCAACCTTTGGAGACATCTTTCAGAACATAGACAGCCTAGAGGAAGTGGTTAAAGTGCATGAAGCGCGGTTTGACTAACACCCTACACTACAAAATAGAGAGAGACTTCATAAGGTGCACGCAGAACTGTTTCAAAATTTGGCTTTGGAAGAACAATTCTAGAAACATAAATCCGGGATGAAATAGTTCAATGATGGAGATAAAAATACAAATTCTTTAATGCACATGTAAATGGGAAGAGAAAGAGATTGCAACTAAGGAGAATACAAAATAATGCAGGTAGCTAGATTGAGGATAATGAAGGTATAGCTAATGAGGCAGTGAATTTTTTTAAAGCATAATTCCATGAAGATGTTGTTCCTTCATAATTTGGAATCATTGATCATATAACAAACATGGTGGATAGTGAGCAGAATAATGATCTACTGAAGTAGCCTACTAGAGAATAAGTTAAAAGGGCAGTGTATGGACTTAATGGAGACAGTGATGGAGGCGCAGATGGTTTTAATGGCAGCTTCTATCATTCTTATTGGGACATTGTTGGAGATGATGTAGTGGACATGGTAAAGGACTTTTTAATGTGCAGGAGTTGCCCATGTTTATCACTCACACTAACCTAGTATTGTAGCCAAAAAAGAAGAAGGTTAACACATATTCTGATATGAGACCTATCAGTCTAAGTAACTTCATTAACAAGGTGGTCTCTAGAGTTGTTCATGAGAGGTTAGCTGGCCTACATCCTAACCTTATCTCTGATGAACAAGCAGGCTTTGTCAAGGGTAGATATATTGTGGAAAATGTCTTGCTAACATAGGAGATAATAACTTATATTATGTTGAGGAAAAAAAGCAGGACCTAATGTGGTAATCAATCTGGATATGACTAAGGCATATGATAGATTATCATGGATCTTTCTGACCAAAGTGTTGAGAAAGATGGGATTTGCTGAGAGGTTCATTGTCTGGGTGTTTGGGATTATATCCAACAATTGGTATTCAATTATCATCAATGGGAAACCATATGGTTTTTTTTTAGATCCACAAGAGGTGTTAAGCAAGGGTATCCTTTATCTCCTACACTACTCATTCTGGCAACAGAAGCATTGTCAAGGGGATTGAATGTTTTGCATTTGAACCTTTAGTTTTATGGTTTTGGACTTCCGAAGTGGAGTCCTATGATCACTCATTTTTATGAAACTTCATTGCTTCTAATAATGGAAGTATTGGAAGCCTGTGAAGTAGCTTTAGGTCAGTTGATTAATAAGTCAAAATCTGAAGTCTATATGCATCATCTTACAGATGAAGCTGAGTTTAGAAAGGTAGAAAGGGTGACTAGAATCACTAGGCGGGAGTTTCCATTTACATATTTAGTCTGTCCAATATTCAATGCTAGAAGAAAGACAGAATACTACCAAGTTATGATGAACAAGGTGCTGGATAAGTTACAATCAAGGAAGGGGAAACTGTTATCTATTGGAGGAAGGGTAGTGTTGATATCTCATGTTATACAAAGCATGCCTATTCACGTATTATCAGCAGTAAATGCACCAGCCTCTGTGATCAAAAAGCTTCACAAACTCATGGCTAGACTCTTTTGAAGCAATTCAATTGAAGGAGGGATGAGACATTGGGCCTCATGGGATAACTTATGTTTACAACAGGAAGAGGGGGGAATAGGATTCAAATCACTCCATGATGTATCTAAGGCCTTATTCTGTAAGCTATGGTTGAACTTTCGAACCAAAAAAACACTATGGAGCTCATTCATGAGCCAAAAGTATTGTAAGAAACTGAATCCTATTGTAGCAGGGTCACGACCGGCACACGATGCCTTACTTGACCGAGTACCAACGTAATATATCTTTCTTATGATACTATCATGGGTATATAAGCTGAAAATTCCGTCATGAGATAACAAGAATAAAACATAAGAGAATACTCGACATAGGATGACCCAATATTATATACAAAATTATACATTTGACATACAAGCCTATAAGGCCGACATGATCTTTTATAAACTCAAAACATAGGTCGACAATCTCACGCCCCAAACCTAGGAGCGAGACCAGCACCCGTTACCTCACCTATCCTTGCGTACCAACTTGCGACAAAGGGACTCTGAACATATAATGTCATACTTTGGCAATGGGTCACATTGCAAGACAATTGCGAATGATGACTAAACATAAATATAAAGTTGGACCGACAAGGCAGTCATAACTACTATGGATGGAAAACCAACAAATATACATAAAAGGCATACAAGCCCAACATACTGCACTAACTGATAGGATATGTCTACAAGCCTCTACTAATGGATATATTGTGATCGGAACAGGGCCTCGACCTACTCATAACCTATATACATATATACACAAGATGTACATAAAGATCTAGACTCGGCAACTCCGAAAAGCATGGAGCTTACCGATCAAGCTGAACTCGGGCAACACCTAATGAGGAGGTCTACCTGTCTGTCTGTCTGAACCTGCACAAACGAAATACAGCGCCCCCAAAAAAGGGACATCAGTACGAAATAATGTACCGAGTATGTAAGGCAATATAGTGAAAACTGAAACTGAAGTGATAATATAATAACTGAAAGTAACTGGGAGTCAAAGATAATCAGAAGATATGCTCACCTGCTGATATTGACTTTATTCTCTCAATATAGTAAGTAAAATAATTGTCCAGCCTTATAAGGCTCGGTATATGTATATAACTTCTTTGTCGTAGTAGGCTCGCTCATAAGTGTTTAGCCATATTAGGCTCTATATCTCGGCCATTCTGGGCTCGCTCACAGGCGCTCGACAACACTACACTCGGTATATAACTTATCATATGATCAGAGGTTGCCCAATAGGGGCCTGTCCATCGGTTATAGCTCGATGGTGGTGAAAAATACTGTAATATTGTATATATACAGACTCTCTATTCTCTTGACTGGAAGAAATAAATACTCAATTGAATATAAAATCCCGATAAGGGAGAATACTGTAACTTATGAGACTAGGAAAATGTACATAAATTCTGGAATATGAATTTCTCTTTATATCTTGTTATCAAACACATGTAGTTACTGGGTCATGCCAAAATGAAATAAGGTCTTAGCCATAACATACTTGAACCGATTCTCTTGACAATCCCTCCAACACACGTTGATTGCAATAAAAAATGTAACGGCAGATCGAAGTAGGGAAAATTCGTTTGATATTGTTTGAGAAAGATTGAACCGTACTCCCTTAGAATCACAAAATCCCACTGCTATAACATTACGTAGTCTTTGTACGAAATATTAAATTTGCTTCATGTTGCTAAGATGATAAGGTATTTTTCTTGAATTCTTGTTCGTTGCATACTTTGATATAAGACCCTTCTTTTGAATTAGACAGGAGTTAGGCTTGAAATGGTATGACTAAGCCACTTATTAATCAAATATGCCACCTATTTACTCATAATTTAAGAGTTATAATTTGGACAAGGTGTTGTTGTCACGTTTGATTCCTTGGCCTTTATCCAAAGATCTTAATTAACCATCCACTTACTCCTTGATCAACTTATTAATTTCCCACTGATCCAATGTTTAACCAATTACCTACATAATTAAGAATTATCTCAAATTACTTAAAACAATAATCACTTGACACACTTTATGTACCCTACTATCATGGTCATGTGGTACCTTGTATGGCACTAGTCCATAGATACAGGGTACTATAGCTTGAACTTATTTTGCCCCAAAATTTCAAATTTCGATAAAATTCATTTTCTTTGATTCTCTCACCCTCTCACCTTCACGAATTACTTATTACTTGTTTGAAATAGTACAGTACTTATAATCTTACAATTATCTCATTCCCGAACTTATGTCGATTAACTTACGACGAAACTTTATTATACGAAAATACGGGATGTAACAGACAAGGACATACAAGTATCCATATAAATTAAATTTTTTAACAAGCCTCTAAGAGTACATAAACGTCATAAAGGTCGGGACAGGGCCCCTTCATACCAATCAATACATGTCCAAAGCATACTGACCAAATATGAAACTCCAGAGCAAGTGGAGTGCACCAACACCTTCCGCTAAGCTGATAGCCTACTAGGAGGACTGTCAACCTATCTATCAGGACCTGTGGGCAAAATCGAGTTCCTCTTAATCAACTTTCCCACAACCACATGAAATCTCTTACCAACTGTCTTTTGGTTGTAGGTATTATCTTATTACGAGTAACATAGAGTTTAGAAGTTTGAATTCTTACAACAGAGTTCTACCACACGATCTAGAGTAAGAAGAAAGAGTGACAGTCCTAAATGCCCTGTAGCCAACTACTTATAAGTGTGGTGCGCGACACACCCATAAGCAAGACTCTACTAGACACGGCTTGTAGACTACCTAGGACATAACTGCTCTGATATCACTTTTTTCATGCCACAAACCTGGGGGACGAGACCGGCACCCGGTGCCTCACCTATCCTTGCGTAACAACTAGCGACTAAGGGACTTTGAACATATAATGTCATACTTTTTCCATGGTCCACATTGCAAGACAATTTGCGAACGCTGACAAAACATCAATCCAAAGTTGGGTCGACAAGGCCGACATAACTACTATAGCTGGTAAACCAACAAAATATACATACAAGGTTTACAAGCCCAACATACTGCACTAACTGATAGAATATGTCTACAACCCGCTAGTGATGGATGTACTGTGATTGGAGCAGGGCCCCGAACTATACATAACATATATATACATATATACACCAGATGTACATAAAACTCTAGACACGGCAACTCCGAAGGATACGGAGCTTACCGATCAAGATGAACTCGGGCAACACCTACTGAGGAGGTCTACTCACCTGTCTGTCTTAACCTGGACGCATGAAATGCAGCGTCCCCAGAAAAAGGGACGTCATTACAAAATAATATACCGAGTATGTAAGGAAATACAATGAAAGCTGAAACTGAACTGATAATATAATAACTGAAAGTAACTGAGAGTCAAAGATAATCTGAAGATATGCTTACCTGCTGATACTGACTCAACTCTCTCAATATAGTAAGTAAAATAGTTTCCTGGCCTTATAGGTCTCGGTATATATAATTTCTCTGTCGTAGTAGGCTCGTTCATAGGCGCTCGTCCATTCTAGGCTTTATATATCGGCCATGGTGGGCTCGCTCATAGGTGCTCGGCCACAGTAGGCTCGTTATATAACTTGCCTATGATCAGAGGTTTCCCAAAAGAGGCTTGCCCATCGATTATATCTCAATGGTAGCGAAAATACTGTAATACTGTATATATAGACTCTCTGCTCTCTTGACTGGAAGAAGACAATACTCAATTGAATATGAAGTCCCGATAAGGGAGAGTACTGTAACTTAGGATACTAGGATAATGTATTTAAATTTGGGAGTATGAACTTCTCTTTATGCCTCGTTATCAAACATAAATTATGATATCATGCCAAAATGAAGGAAAGGTTTAGTCTTAACATACCTGAGCCGATTTTCTTGACAATCCTTCCAATACACGTCAATTGCGACAACATGTTACGGCGGATCGAATTAGGGAAAAATCCATACGATATTCTTGAGAAATATTGCACCGTACTTACTTAGAATCGCAAAATCTCACGTTACAGCTCCTACCATTGTAAATCACGTATGCAATCTCTCTGAAACGTGATGTTTTCTCTTCTAATCTTAAGGGGGTAAGCAAACACTATCCTGCATTGCTAAAGTGAATATATTTGTGCAATTCACATTTAGAAGGCTAAAGAAAATGCTAACCTTGTTATGTAATCTAATAATGTGACACCTTGTTACACCTTATATGAGTTACTTAGTGGCTTTTTTAACCACTTCATGGGCTGCCACATTGGTGGTAAGATCCATCAAGCTTATCCAATTCTAATTAATTGTTAATTTGTTAATCTCCCACTAACTAGTAATTAACTAATTACCCACATAATTAAGAATTATCTCAAATTACTTAAAAGAGTTCTTACTTTTAACACATCTTATACACCTTACTATCATGGTCATGTGGTAACTTGTATGACACTAGTCCATAAATGCCGAGTATTATAGCTCGGACCGTATTTTATCCCAAATTTCCAAACTTCGATGAAACTTATTTTCTTTGATTCTCTTACCCTCTCACCTTCACGAATTTACTAATCACTTGTTTGAAATAGCATAATACGTATAATCTCAAAATAATTTCCTTCCTGAACTTATGTCGATTCGCTTACGATGAAACTTTAACGTACGAAAATGCGGAATGTAATATCTCATTTCCAAGTTTTCATCAATTTACTTATGGAGTACTTAATACTAAAACATGGGGTGTAAAATCATTCCCCCCTTTGGAACATTCTTCCTCGAATGTTGACTGATGCACTTATCATTATCATAACCTAAAGCTCTTGCGAATACTTTAGAACTCTCCTTTCCATCTAGGCAACTTTTCTGTGAATAAATTCAAAGGACGGGGCATTCCCCCCTTTAGGCCTCTTTCTCACACCACGACTTGTGGTCGGAATTCTTCCAATCTCGTAATTGTTGCTACCTTCTATCATGCAGCCTTTAGCACTTTTTCCTTGTTTGTGTGCTTATACGACTCTTCCCTCCAGCTTTTCCTCCAGACATTAGCCAATCTTTAGGACTCACTTTGTAAACATATACAGAGCTTGACAAGATGTCCCTCTAGGCATCTGTACGTATACTGAAGTTCTTTGCTCGGTACTTTGTCGAACTTACGAATATTGCTATATCTACCTCGATTTATCGTTACTGAGGTCTACTACCAAACTCCAGGTTATGTTCGTTTCTTATCCCATATGTATAAATCTATTTCCTTTAATGCTTCCCCATTATTGTTCATCTTAAGAATGACGCCTAATCTCACCTCATACTTTGTGACTTTTGTCCATCCATTGTTGATTCACCTTAATGTCGATCTATCATCTACCACTGATAGCTTAAGATTTTATGTAATACTGCCGCTAGGGCTCACATGTCATCAGGGAATATCTAAAATGATTAGACTGATCCACTTGGGGCGATACCATGCTTTCATAATCGTATTTCATTGCATCCCAATGTGATTCACCTTACATGGGTATTTTAAACATGTACAATTCATGAAATTTCCCTTTTTTTTCTTCAAATCATTTTTCAATCGAAGGCCCAAACGTCATCCTTCATCCATCATAATTACATTCTCATTCTACTACCAGGGTAGCATTCTATCTCTTCTAAATACTACTAGTCTTAGACTCCTTTGAGTTCATTCAGGCTATACTGAACTTTCTATAACATAGAGAGACCGTTATCTCTCTTGTTTTCATGGGCTTAATCCTGAGGACTTATACATTTTTGGTCACCTCCTCACTCTCTCTTTCTTATCCTTACTTCTGTCATAAAACCTTGTCACTTTACTATACTTCATCTTGCGACCTACACATATCTATTTATACTACTCGCAACCTCCCTTCAACATGCTTGCACCATAGATTTCCTTATGTTATTCTAGAACATTGAGCGAGACATCACAACATCTCTAACTCTTATTTACTCTCTTGGCTAGATCTCTTGATACCTAGAAACCCTAGGCTGGAAGATATGCTACTGACGATGCCTTTATTAGTCCTAGATACTGAATCCCCGCACTTCTAGACCTCTATCTAAAGTGTGGATTATCCATAACCTTATGCACTTGAGTATATCATACGTTGTTCACTTTTGCCTCACTTAGCTTAAAATATTGCATCACATCTTCTATCTCTTTCATGATCTCCCTTCCACATAGGTATAATTCACATCCACAGCTTGAAGTTTTATTATACTACATGCACCTCTGGTGCATTCACAATCAAGTAGGAGCTTCATATTGACTTCTTATGAGGCTGGTACTCTTTAACTTGCTTTACCGTAGAGCCCTTATAGAATATGGCTAATGTACTATCTATCTTGTATCTCTGATATTAAGAGTGACTCTGCAATGTTCTTAATCGGGATTTCTGTAATTTTCGGGATCCAATAATCAGACTCCTGATTTACTTAGTTGATGTAAGTATTTAGTTTCTTCTTCCCTCTTATCAAACTTTATGTAGGCTGGAGCTATATTCCAATCTGTGGCTCATGTTATTAGTTATTATTTTTAGCATTTCATAGGCGCTATGGAATATCCATGATAAAACCCTTTAACAATTCAATCTTTTGTCTATGACTCGAGCTCAGTTCTTTCTTTTAACTTATATTGGAACCTTCTACGGCTATATGATTGTTAACATATATGTTGCATGGATAATACTCCGAACTCTTAAGTGAATTCATAACGTAAACAACTCTGGATCATTGATCGAATAACTCCTTTCGCTCATTCTCAACTTTTTTAACCGTAAGCTATTACTTTTCCTAGTCTTTCTGCCCCCTTGTTGCGTGCATACTTAGCTTATCTCAATGCCTACATATATTGGAATTCCATACAACTCATACGATCATGGATATCACTTCTGATTTTGTTCCCCATTCATTAGCCACGGTTGGTTCCACATGTAAGGCACCAAAAAATAGCTGTGTAATTTAAGGTCTTGTGGTGCCGAGTTAGGCTAAAGTGTTCAAAAGTAGTAAGGCTAAAATCTCGTCGGGGGCCGGACTTTTTGGGTTAAAGAATGCACTAAGGTGTTGAGGAATCCTTTTAGGCTGAGGAATGGAATCTTGCAGTCTGGTTTGCGACTGCATAATCAATATATGGGCCGCATAAGTGCCGCAGAGTGAAGAAAAAGTTGAGCTCAGTTGAAGACCATTATGCGGCGCATTATGCAACCGCATATCATGTTTGTGGTGCCTTTCGCGATCGCATAATAGGTCTCCGGACCGCAGACCTACCGCATACCCAACCCGAAACACCCCAGTTCTGAGCATCCATTATGCAACCATTTTGCGGGTTGCACATCTATTATGCGGTCCTTTCTGCGACTGCATATCTGAGTCAGAGGGTCCATTTTTCTAATTTTATAACCCGAACCCATATTGATAAATAATGTTTGGGGCTTCATTTGGGGTGATATTCTGATGGTTTTAGAGAGAGGTAAGAGCAATATATAGAGAGAGAGAGAGAGAGAGAGATAAAGAAAGATAAAGGGGACCTATCTTTCCAATCATCTAATCTTGCTCAAATCTTCAAGAATCAAGGGAGCTAGCCACTAGATTATCCTTCAATCGGGTAAGTCCTACTTCCAGAGCTTTCATGGAATAGGTTAAGAGTTCAAATATATTGTGGGGTTAGAAATAGGTCATGCATGTGTCATTAAGTTATAGTATGTGGGATTAATAGACCATTTTGGGTAGTTCTTGTTGAAATTGGTTGAGGGGAGAAGGAATTTCCGTTATAGAACCTTGTAGTCTATTTCACATGTTAGGTGTTTGATGAAATCCCTAAGAGATTTACACCATGAGAAGTCTTTCTAATTATTAATCGATTTTCACTATCTCCTTATAGATTATTATTGCTAGAGGTGTTGGTGCGTTGTAGTTTCGTAAAATATCAAACAAGGTATGTTGGCTAAACTTTCTCTCTCGGAATGAAATTCAATAATGTTTCTATAAGTTTAAGTATGATCAGCTAAAATTCCTAATTTCTACATTTCGGGTTATTCCGTATAAACTGATACACTTGATTACTCCGAATGAGCTTATTAACAAAAGATAGAGGTTTAAAGTATGGTTTGCTTATTAAAATGGAGTGTCTTTGAGTAGTATTCTAAATGAAAACTAGTATACCAATTAGGTGAGAAAAACTCGATATGCTTAATACTCTTAATTGCTCCTACGTGTACTTTATGACTTGATTGAGTATGTATCGTTGTTAATAATCTAAATAAGTTTGAAAATGAATTAAACAAATTGGGGTACTTCTTGTTTATGAATTTGATGTGTGTTCTTATAGTTGGTTGGTATATCTCTTTCTTTGGGAAGAACCCTTTGTGGTAAAAGTTCCATTATTAACGCACTTGAGGTATATGATTTATGAAGTGTCCTATGTGCTGGTATTTGGTGGTGATCCTTGAAATCAAATGAAGTGAAAGTATGGGATGTAAATAAAATACGGCCATCGTGCCATGAATAATGAAACTTGTGAAAGGCCCAAAGAGCCAATGGAACATTGTTATGGTAAGAGGTTGAAAATGCTAAAAAAGAGTTGTACAATGTGAAAGATTTTGAGATGAATACATTTCTATATGGCTCTGAAGCCTTGATTCCAGTCGAAGTCGGGGAACCCAACGCCAGTTTTTGACACACAACAGAAGAATCAAATCACGAGGCTATGAATACTAGCCTCGAACTATTGGATGAAAAATGAGAAGTCGCCCTCGTCCTAATGGCCACGCAAAAACAATGCATTGAAAGGTATTATAATCGAAGGACCAACCTTCGCCACTTCAGAATCGGGAACATGGTCCTAAGGAAAGTCACCATCAACACTCGAGACCCTAATGAAGTAAAACTCGGCCCAAATTGGGAAGGACCTTACCAAGTCCTCGGTATCGTTGGAAAGGGATCTTACAAGCTAGGAATGATAAACGACAAGCAGATCCCAAATAATTGGAACATCTCACTCCTCAAGCGATATTATTGTTAAGGTATGATTGATGAGTGGCTAGAATTCATGATTTTAAGCATTATATACCTTGCATTTTATGTGTTTTAATGATAAAATACACGTCGTATGTGCCTAATAGGGTTTATTTTATGTGTAGGTGAATTGGAAATGGAAACGGGGCTAAACGGATGCAAATACGTCGAAGAATACGCGAAAGGGGACACCCGGGCGATAGCCGGGCGTTGGAGCCAAACAGCCTGACCCAGCCTGGCGTTACCCAGGCCTTAGAGCCCTAACGCCAGGGGGGGCCTGGCGTTACCCAGGCCTTAGAGCCCTAACGCCAGGGGGGGCCTGGCGTTACCCAGGCCTTAGAGCCCAAACGCCAGGGTCCCCGGGACAGCCAGAAATCGTGTTTTGACGGGTTTTAAGTGTTTCCAAGTTAGAATAGAAGTCTTTGAGACGTTTAGGGTTCATTCTAAACATATAAATAGACCCAAAAACATCATATTGAGGGGCGGATGCAGACCTTGGGGACAGGGGATTCGACAGCGGATTCTACTTAGTTTTTCTTCTCTTCTCTTCTTTTAGTTTTATAGTTTATTAGTTCTAGAGTATTGGGTGTTACATGAACGTTGTAGTTGAAGCTTGAATTATTCTTATTGTTTATCTTAATTGGTTTGTTTATTCAATCTTGTGCTTAATTATTCAATTGCTTGATCATCAATTGACTACTATCTACGAATCTAGGGTTGAACTCGGGAGAGGGAATTCTAGATTGCATATAAGATTGGGTAGAGCAAGATCTTAACCCTTCAGGGGAGCGGATTTGCGGTTAGGATAGGAATATACCTAATCGCCTTGCTTGGTTATTATACGGGAATTATTAATGCGTTCTTGTTAATCCTGATTCCATAGGAATATAGGCATTAGGTTAGCTTGAATAGGCGAGTTGTACTTCGGGAGAAGACTACGAGCAATATTAACCTCGTCAATCAATAAACCTGATTAGAAGATTTAGGTCGAAAACTCAACGTGATTGTTTAACAACCCATAACTCTAGAATATCAATTTACCTTGAATTCATCTTTAAGTTAGTTGTCTATTTAATCTTTTGATTTACTATTTTAGATTAATTCTAGTTAAATATTTGTTTGAGTTTAGTTTAGTGGATAGTTAATCACAAGTCCCTGTGGGTACGATATCTGGACTTAAAATCCTATATTACTTGTCGACCACGTACACTTGCGTGTGCATTGGGAAATCAACCAACAATGACCTTCTCCTTTTTCATTTATATTTTACACTAACTTATTTTCAGGTGTCAGGGCAAAGATCGAAGTTATCGTCAAGCAGGAATATATTAGGACCCTAAAGAACATATTGCACTCTTTTTCCCTTCGATCGGTTTTTATCCCAAATTGATTTTTTCCGGCAAGGTTTTTAACGAGGCAACCATTGTTCGTGCTGACTTGGAGTATCCGAGGTCTCCTTACAATCAACCTCGAATATTGGGAATCACCCTCGGACGTTATATTTTCAAGGAAAATACTTCATGTCAAAGGGGCTTCAATAGGAAAACTATGTAATGGGCCAAACGGTCGAATAAACCGTGTCCGTATAGATTAGTCGAGCCCTAATGGCAAAACATGTATGCATGTATGAACTATTCAAAGAAGTACTTTTCCTTATCAGATATCTTGTGCCTAAATGAAAATTTTCTACTTTACAAGCTTCGTATTTATGATTTTTTACGAAGCTCCGTACTTATAATTTTTACGAAAAATGGCTCAAGGGCCAAAGTGAAACTAAACCTCGAACGATCAGCCCCATACTCGGGGATTGCCATCGAAAATCAACATGTTCGAATTATCTAGACTCGAAACCAAGACCTCAAAGAGGCAACCCTCGATTTATAGGCCAGGACATCATTCTCGAGGACTAAAGTGTTATTGGGAAAATAAGCCCAAGAGGCATATCCAAAGACTAGCCAAATTAACGCGGCTCGGAGACGTCTGAATTCCATAATGAAAACAGGCCTTCGAATTCTTTGAAAACTGGTTTAAAACGCTACCCTCGGCAAAATAATCAAAGGGATTCGATAATATCAGCCCTCGAAAAACCTTAAGAAGTATCAAATTATTCAAATGCAAACTTGTGCTAAGGCACAAAAAGTAAAGGGGTTTCGATCAATATTGAACCCTCAAACAACCCAATGGATAAAAAATTCATGCTAAGGCATAACAAAATTTTTATAAAGTCTTTAAGCTGAAAAAGGGGAAAAAAGCCATTCTCTTAAAGCCTTATCGGCACAATTCAAAGATCCTAAGGGCCAGTGCATTTCAGAGTTCGAGAATATGTCCTCACTCAATTCAAACATAAGGGTTCCACTACTTCGAGCTCGAGTAAAAACTCACTCGACTACAACTCGAGAATCCGTTCTCACTCAATACAAACCTAAGGGTTATATTGCTTCGGATTCGAGTTTTACTTGAACTCGATTATAAAAGCAGTATTATTGTGACTTCGGTCAAGTCACCCAAAACCGAAGTCTCAAGCATATTATTCAAGTCATAAAGTGTGCTAAACTTTTACAAGGCACAAAGCATGTTTGAAGGCAAAATTTGTGAAGGAATTCAAAAGGGAAATATCTTTATATTTATACTTGAACAAAAGTATGTACAAAAGACCGACAAAGGTCCTACATAAACAAAAATAAAAAGGTACAAGTCTTAACTATGCTCGAGGATGACTTCTTCCTCGGCAGCAGATTCCTCCTCGGGCCCCTCACCTTTATCGGACCCCCTCTTGCTGCCTTCATCTTCGTCTTCATCATCGGAGGAGGCCAATAGCCTAGCATCGGCTTCGAGCATCTTAGCTTGAGCTATCTCCTCAGAAAGGTCAAAGCCTCGAGCGTGAATTTCCTCAAGGGTATCCATTTGAGATTGGAACTTAACCAGCTCAGTAGTCCATTGCACTCGATCGGTGGCCTCATTCAACTGAGTTTGAGCAGCCTCGGTGTCAACCAAGTATATGGCTATTGATTTGTAAGCCTGGGCCTTCGCCTTTTCGACCTCAGCTTGGGCCTCAGCAAGTTCCGCCTCGAGCTCTTCGATCATCTTGGCTTGAGCCAAGATTTTCTCCCCAGCATTCCAAAGTTGAGCTTCGGCCGATGACAGTTCAGCCGAGGCAGCCTCTTTCTCTACAGCAAGGCGGTCCTTGCCTTCTTTCCACCTATGGCAGTCAGCTTTGACTTGATCGACCTCCCCCCAGAATAGCTCGATCTTTTCAATCTTCTATTGCAATTGAGACATCGAAACGTTAGCCTCCACCCTTGGATCAAGCCTATATTTTTTCAAAATAACAGTTACCTGCTCGTTCAACTAGGTCTCCTCCTTACATGCCTTGGCCAAGTCAGCTCGGAGATCCCTGAGCTCCTCATCCTTCTACCCACAGAGGAGCTTGAGAGCATTTCTCTCCTCTGAAATCATCTGGAGCTCGGCCTCACATTGGTTCAGGTCGGCCCAAGACATGGAAAATCCTATATGAGAAGAAAAATATAAGTTAGATTTAAGGGAGAAAAAGAAAAAGAGAATTAGAATAACGGATATTAACAGTTACTCGAGATAGAAGGTGTTGGGCCTCTTCAAAGAGGGTAGAAGCATCATTGAGATCAGAGGCATCATCGAACCTGGTAAAGCAATCCCGAAAGGGATCCTCTTCACTGGGGATTCCGCCTATCTCGGGGTTCCTCATGGCCCGAGCATCTCTTATCGTCTCATCAAAGAAGGCCGGTAGAGAAGGCGAATGAGCTGTTGTCACTTCCCCGAGCGAGATGCTCGGGGCGCTCTATTCGGCTCTCGAGGTCTCACAACCAGCCCCCTCCGATATATTTGTTGCTGGTCGAGGGACAATCTCGACCTCAGGCAATTCGGGGAATTCACCCAAATTTTTCTTTGAAGCTTCCTCATCATGAGGCTAGATCTCGACAACTGCCTCTGATTTTGAAGGATTGGCGGCCTCGACGGTCTTCCTTGGTCGATTCACCAACGCCGAGTCATCACCCTTTTCTTCTTCTTCTTTTTATCTCAGCCTTTGGAACGAGTCTATAGTAAGAGAATGATTTTCCTCCTGTTCCTTCAAGCTGGGGATTTTTTGGGTTTGGGGTCCTCAGACGACGGGACCCTCTTTCTCTTATTATCTTTCCCCGATTTCGTAACCAGGGACTTAGTCTCTTCCTTGCCGCTCGGAGGCCTCAAATCGCGTCCTTGTTCAGGCCTGAACAAAAAGAAACTTAGTGAGAAAAAAAAGTATGGTTAGCATTTCAGGGTGATTCTTTTCCTCCCATTTTCCCTTTGCCAAGTTACGCCAACAGAGCTCGGCATGAGAGGAAGTTGAGGCCAACATTTTAACCCAGTCCTCGAGGTCAGGAACCGCTCGAGGCATCCAAGCAACTGTTGCACGACAAATGAGGATGTTAAATAAAAGCAATAAAAATATAGGAACATGAAAACTTATGAGTAAAGTATCACTTACGCTCGGGGTTCCACTTTTCGGGGAATGGCATTTCTTTCTTTGGGATGAGGTCACAGGTCCTTACCCGACCAAACCTACCTATCCACCCCCGATATTTGTCCTCGTCAATACTCGAGAACAACGCCTTGGTCGCCCGATATTGCAGTTTGATCAACCCTCGAAAGATCTGGGGACGGTATAACCTCATAAAGTGGTTGAGAGTGAATGTCTACCCTTTGAACTTGCTAGAAAAGAATTGGAGCATGATCACGATGCGCCAAAAGAGGGGTGAATGTGATGACCCAAAGGGTCATCACCTATTTTATTACTCATCATATACTTCTGAGGCCTTGAAAACCTCATCTGTAGTTGCCTCGATTTACGTGCACATTCCGGGCGCGTAGCCGGATAGCTTAAATATGAAATTCTGTAAAAAAATGCTAAAATTTGATATTAAAATGAGTAAATTTGACTACGGTCAACATTTTAGGTAAACGGACCCAGACCCGTAATTTGACGGTCCCGGAGAGTCCGCAGGAAAATATGCGACTTGGGCGTATGCCCGAAATCGAATTCCGAGATCCCAAGCCCGAGAAATGAATTTTTGAGTGAAATTGTTTTTCTGAAATTTATAAAGAAAAGTGAAATGGAAATTGGTTAGAATGTGTTGGTATCGGGCCCGTATTTTGGTTTCGGCGCCCGGTACAGGCCTTATGTGTGGTTTAAGATATTTCTGTGAAGTTTGGTTGAAATTGGACGTCGTTTGACGTGTTTCGGACTTAAAACTCTAATTTTGAAAGTTTATGAAGTTTGAAGAAAAACTAGTGATTTTGAGGTTTGATTCGTTGTTTTTTATGTTATATTGGTGATTTGATCACACGGTTAAGTTCGTAGGATGTTGATTGAGTTAGTGCATGTGATTTGTTAGGAGCCCCGAGGGCTCGGCAATGTTTCGGAGGTGTCTCAGAGTGATTTTGAACTTAGGAAGATTTCTGGTTTTTGGCTTCAGCAGTTGCAGGTCCATTTGTTCTTCGCGTTCGGACGCCTCTTCCGCGTTCGGAAGCTTTAAGATATTCCTTCATCGCACTCGCATCCATTCCCTCGCCAATGCGTAGGTTTATTTGACTCAGAGGGCTTAGCCCTCTTTTCCTCTTCGCGTTCGTGTACACTTGACCGCGTTCGCATAGCTTTGCAGGTCTTCTACATCGCGTTCGCGTGATGTCCTACGCGTTTGCATAGGCCAATTTCTGGACCCCAGCCTCTTTACTCTTCGCGTTCGCATTCACTCTTTCGCGAACGCGATGGTCTGTCCAGTCTACCCTTCGCGAACGCGACCTCCCTTCCGCGAACGCGAAGGGAAATTTTTCCCAGTGGTATATAAATATTTCCAGAACAGTAGCTTCGGGATTTTTCATAAGTTTTCACGAAATTCATCTTCTCCAAGGTCCTTAGGCATCCATTGAAGCCATCCTTCACCAAAACTTCTTGGGTTAGTAAATTTTAACTCGTTTCCTTCATATTTCATCAATATCTAATTAATTCCTAAGCCTAAAACATGCAAATTAGAGTAGAAAATTGGGAATTTTGGTAGAGTTAGGCCCTTTTGAATTTTCTTGATTTAGACCTTGTTTTAGGGTCGAATTTGAAAACAAATTATATATTCGGGCTCGGGGGTGAATGGGTGATGTGGTTTTGGTCCGAGCGTCGTGTTTGGACCAAGCGGGCCCGAGGTCGAATTTTGTTATTTTGGAAGAATGCATATAAATAGGTACTTAGGCTATGTAATTGAATTATTGAATCCTTATTGATATACTTGAGTTGATTATGCCTAGATAATACCATTCCGGAGTTGAATTCTAAAGGAAAGACGGTGTTAGAGGGTTGATTGCTATATTTTGGACCTGAGGTAAGTGTTTGGTCTAACCTTAGCTTGAGGGAATAGGAGTTGAGTCTTGTTTGCTACTTTCTAATTGTAGGGTACGATGTATAGGCATTGTGATGCGTATCTATACATTGGTGTCTAGCATAACCGTGAGTCTTATTATTGCGAATATTCCGATTTTGTTGTAACTTCCATGCTTAATTGATGATTTCTATGTGTTGTAAAGAGCATGTGAAGGGAATTGTGATCTATAAACTTCGAGGAGCATTGGCTCAAATTGTAACATGAATGGTGAAGAGATATTAGATAATTACATCTTTGGAGCACTGGCTCAAATCGTGAAACGACTAATGAAGAAATATGAGATATTACATCTTTTGGAGCATTGGCTCAAATTGTAAAACGAATAATGAAGGAATATGAAATAATTACATCCTTTGGAGCATTGGCTCAAGTGATAGAATAAATCATGGAAATGAAAGTGAAAGAAAGAGAAAGAGTTATTGAAATATACTCTTGGCGGGTCATCGTTGTATTGTTCCCTTGCCGGGATTTAATTGTTTAATTGATGTCTCCCTTGCTGGGATGTTGAGATTACTGTTATTGTTCCCTTGCCGGGATTCCTATTTCTATTATGTTTACTCCCTTTCCCATTGTTTGTGATTGATGTTTGGGTGAGGAAGAGTGTTAAAGCACGAAGGGTGATGTCGTGCACTGTTCGCTATTGTGAGGAAGAGTGTAAAGCACGAAGGGTGATGTCGTGCCGTAAGATGTACCATTCCGTACCGATATTCATTGATTATACTGTGAGGAAAGAGAGTAAAAGCACGAAGTTTTATGTCGTGCCATGATTTACATTGATTACATTAGACATTGACTAGTGAGGACGAGAGTAAAAGCACGAAGGGTGATGTCGTGCCATGATTTACATTGATTACATTATATATTGCATAGTGAGGACGCGAGTAAAAGCACGAAGGGTGATGTCATTCCATGATTTACATTGATTACATTATACACTGCATAATGAGGACGAGAGTAAAAGCACGACGGGTGATGTCGTGCAAGATTGTGATTTCTGGTCCTTATTGATATTCTGACCTTGTTGTTCCTTTCTTTGTTAAGATTTCTTATATGAAACTATTATCTCCCCACAGCATGTTCCCCTTCCCTTATTGATGGATTACTTCCTGTATTTCTCTTCCGTTGTTTATATATATATAAATATATATATATATTCGAACTGCACAGGTACATTTGTTTGTCGTGTCTTAGCCTCGTCACTTCTTCGCCGAGGTTAGGCTCGGAACTTACTCAGTACATAGGGTCGGTTGTACTGATGCTACACTTGCACTTCTTTATGTTGTGCAGATTACGCAGCCGGACTAGGAGGACATCATTAGTGGGAGTGTCTTCCAGCTTATCCTAGAGGCTCCAAGGTATACCCGCTGGCGTTCGTGGGCCTTGGCGTCTCTTCCATCCCTTTGTCTTCACTTCTGTCTTGTTTTTCCTCTAGTTTCAGAGACAGTCATGTACTTCCTTTCAGACTTTGTATTTAGCACTCTTATAGACAGTTCGTGAGTTTGTGACTCCATGTTTTGGGAAAATTATGCGTCGATGTATTATGTTGTCTTTACTTAGTTTTGAAAACCATATTTATTTATCTCCGATGTTAAGTTGTGAACAGTTTTTAGCTTATTCTGTTAAATCTATGTTTCCATGCTAGTTTAACTGTACACGTTGGCTTGTCTGACGAGTTCAACGTTAGATGCCATCACGGCCCGATGGTGGGATTTCGGGGCGTGACAGTGAACTTGGCTGAGGGTCAGCTAGTATACTCTTACAGAAATCTATGATAACTGGGTCGAGGGGACCCAACATGAAAGGGTAAGTGTAAACACTTAGAAACCCCTCCACGTGGGTGGTAATACTTTCTTCAGGAACAGGGATCTATACAACAACTTCGTCCCCCCAGTTACCGTATTCCATCGTTATCGAGTAGATGTATCTCGATATGTGCTCACATCGGCCAAGGATCGATGAAGGGTTCTCGACTTTAAAGTCAGACTTTAGAACGCACGGGCCGGGAACATACTTACTATGGTGCGGTTCCACCGGCATTTTATCACCAGTCGGTCGGGAAGAAGAAGAATAAGGTTTTTTCTTTTGTGGAACAGCTTTTGATGTTTTCTCCATTATGCAAGTAGAAGATAGAGGAAAATATTAAGTTTTGGTGGTTTGAAGCTAACGGAGATGATCTAAGGAGTGATGAAGAAACAGAAATTCAGAGAGTTAAAGACTTAGAGAAATTGATGAAGATGAAAGTAAAATTTTGATTCAACAAAGGAGTCCATATTTATAGAATTACGGTGACGATTCGATGGTGCTAGTGGTCGACCATCCACTGACGCGCATTAATGGTTTGGGGAACTGTACCAACGGGATGTTTCGATCACCTCCATCGCTTATGTCATGAGGATGACATCATTATCGAGGTCTTAAGAAAATTGAAGCTCAAGTCGTTTCTTATCATTTTAATCTATGAAACGAGGGGACTATCTGTATACGGTAGAAATCGGAGCTACCCGATTTCTCTATTTTGGTCGAGAAAGGAATGTTACGTCAAAGAGATAAGGCGATGAGTCCGAGATCGAAGACTCTTTCCAGACCGAGATCAATATCAATCGAGGCCAGAAAGAGACAGACTCTGAGTAATATCGGCATAGCTTTATAATGGAAAGGGTGAGATATCTGTGATTGGTTGAGGATCGTGGCGTGAATCTCAGAGCGGATCAAATCTATAGCGGTTAATCAGTTGTTGATACGATTTCCTACTATAATTAGAAGTGTACCTACTATATAAAGAGGAATTCCATTCATTTGTAATTATCGTATCTCACTAAGAAAAATATATACAATTGTTTCTTTCTTGTTATTCATTTTACTTACTATTCATCAGAGTTGTTTATTCTTTATCGTTCTTACTATATCATCTCGAGGTTACTTCAATTCGAAGTCGAGGTTTTGCTTACACACTAGTTTGATTTATTTTATAGTCTAATTCAGTCATTTATTTTCTCATATATCAATTGGTATTGGACGAAATCACATATCCTTAAAACCACAATATAAGTTTAATTGTTTTCCGAATTTTAGGGTAAACACATATCTCATCCATGAGACCTACCTTTTTCTCCACTAGAAAAATAAAACCTATATCTTCAAGTTAATAGAACCAAAAGGAGAAGGTAAGATTATCCTTCTAGTTGATATCTAAATCCTAAGAGCAACAAGATGTGTGTATATATA